>JACEFZ010011150.1:0-61733 GCA_014155875.1 Cepaea nemoralis
GCTGGGTTGATCTAGAAGTCGAGATCAATGGAGGCTGCAGGATCAAATGTCAAAGTTGTCAGTACGACTTTGACATTTTATATCATCTAATATGTTATATGATCTCAAGTTCTGTTTTCCAGATCTGTGTGTGCACATCAATGCACGTGTGTGTTTCCCATGCTAGTTCAATGCGCTTCAAGGGCATATCAACAAACGTTGTGGAATAGAGAAATTAGCATTTTGAGAGAAAATATGAGTTATATATGTTGCTTATTTATGTTATTAGCAAGAGAGGGGACAGGACGCAACCCTGTCGTACTCCGGATCTTATGGTGAAGGGTTCTGAGTGTCCTCCAGCTTGTACATAGGTGTGTTAGATGTGTACTCACTCCATATTGTTTAAGGATTTCCTACAGCCTGTTTCTATCTACTCTATCAAATGTCTTTTACTCCATTCATGATGTACCATGTCGGTAAGCGAGGGAGGTCATGATTCGCCATTTCATGCGATCACCAGAATCGTAGATCAGCTTAGTGTACTTCTCTCGACTATGCCACGTGATCACATATATGTCAATGAGAAACATTTCGATTATCTTGGATCATATATTACCAACAATGGTGACACAAAGAAAGCTATTAAAAGACGAATATCTATTGCTCTTCAAAGACTAAATCAACTAAATAAATTATGGAGTGGAACAGATAGAACTACACATATTAGATTTTTAAGAGCGTGCATCTTTCCCATTGCAACATACGCCTGTGAGACCTGGACACATACTAAACAAGCTGAACAGGACATACATGCTTTTGAATATAAATGTTACAGATGGGTTCTAAGAATATCTTTAATAACGAAAAGAACAAATGCATCCATACTTCAAGAGCTGAATATTGAAGAAGGTTGGCTAGTAAAGACGATAAAACAAAGAAAATTGAAATATTTTGGTCACTTTTAACGTCACGAAAGTTTAGAGAGAAGAATAATGGAGGGGTATATGCATGAAAAGAGAGGAAGAGGAAGATCAAAGAGAAGATAGGTGCAGGATGTGACGGATGATCTCCAGATGAGTGTGTCCGTCGCGTGACATCATTCTTATGATCAAGAAGTGTTCCAGAAGGTTGTTATGGGAGCGAGGTTCTGCAAAGGACATGCTACTGAATGAATGAATAAATGAATGAATGAATTACTACTGCTATTACTGCTACAACTTCTACTATTATTTTTATTATTATTGGTACTACTACTACTATTAATTCTACTACTACTAATTTTACTGCTATTAGAGCAGGGGCGTCACTAGGGGGGTGCGGGGGGTGCGGGCCGCACCGGGTGACACCATCAAGGGGTGACACCAAAATAAAAAAATTGCAAATTTGACAAAGCAGACATAGCAAAATAACAAAAATTTAACTGTGTCCGAGTTTGTCGAAGTTCTTTATTTATGTTTTACCTGAAGTATTGAAGTTATATTGTTCAATTTGTTTTCTTTCTTATGTCCTTATGAACTCTTTGACTTATTTTACAAACATTACTATATGCGATTATATATGGTACAGGAACACTCGGAAGAAGACCATGGTGAAAGTCTAGAGGGGTGACACCAAAAGTTTACCGCACTGGGTGACACCAACCCCAGTGACGCCACTGTATTAGAGTACTATTTTAAGAGTATTATTACTAATACTACTTTCCCATTATATGAATGCGCCATTAAACTACAGGACAATGGGTACTGGAGAATCATTATTCCTTCCATAATGTGCCATGCCGGTAAGCGTGAGCGGTCATTTCACTCAATCACCAGAATCGTGGATCAGCTCAGTGTCCTTGTCTCGACCATGCCACGTGGTAAAACCATCCAGGTATTTACTTCTCTGTCTTCCCCCCTGTCCTCTTCCCCTCGATCTTGCTGGTTGTCAGCAAATTCTCCAGTTTATATCTTCTCATAATATTTCCAAAATATTGCGACTGTCTACGTTAAATTTCTCTAATCAGCATACCATTTTAATGTGTTTCTTGTAGGACTCTGTCGTTGGTTTTTCTGTCTGTCCATGGTATTCTTTTCATTTTCCGTAGAAACGTAATTTCCACAGCCAGCAGATGTTTTTCAGCTTGACTGCTCATTATCCACGCTTCACATCTATACAAAAGTACAGGCTTGATGTAGCACCTCAACACTCTTTTTCTAGTAGCAAATTACATCTTTTTATTGGTCAGTATGTTTTTCATCTTGCAAAAAGGCTATTTTCGCCATGGCGATTCTTGTTCTAATCTCTTCAAGGCATCTCCCATCAGATGTTATGACTGCACTGAGATAATTGTACCGATTCACTTGTTTTAAAATATTCCCATTTACCTTTATGTTACATTGTGGTATTTCCTTCTTCCTAGTGACGACCATAATCTATGTCTTCTTACAATTTAATTCTGACCCTAGTTTAGTTTAGTTTAGTTTAGTCGATGGATCAACATCACGGCACACGGGTGTAACCCATAATTGCTCCAATCTCCTCCTAACTCAAACCTGAGTCTGGAGAAACTCAGCTCAGTGCATGAACTCCGTAGCACACGACGAGGATCCTGAAATACTTTGGGTAGATTTTTAACTCGAGATTTTGCCCGGGCAGCGTCGTTAGGCCACTATTTTTCGATTTCCAACTGCCAAGGGATTTTTTACGTGCGCAACAATAAACACGGGCTTCCGATCTCACTACCCAGAGACCAGGGGAAATGGTATTACTAGAAGTCCATGTGAAAATTCCCTGTCCTCACCGATGCCTGAACCCGGGACCTCCAGCACTCGAGGCGGACACCATACCTCGAGACCACGCAACCCCCTTCTTACCCTAGTTGTCGACATTCAATGCCAAGATGGAAATGCTTTGTAGAGAGACAACTATTGGTAAAGCTGCTTTGAAAATATGATTACTAGTCACGACATATGTGAATGATACAAGATTTCACCAACGACATACTCTCGAGCAGAGATAAATTAGAGAATTTGGTGACCTACTGGCAAAACTGAGGTGAAAGAAAAGGGAAGGCAGAGTTAATATTGGATGCAGAGGTATCTGTGTATGGTGAGAACCAATACTGTATTGTATTTGTTAATTAAACATTCAACAAACACAAGTGAGCATTGAGACATGTTCTACACACAAGATAGAGATTTTCCCACAGATAGTTTGGACTGACAAATTAAATGGAAGAGATCTTCACATTTAAACAAATTTATTGACTGTGCCAGTGTCTTTTGGCCTATTTGACATTTTCCTCTTTTTTTCATCAGCTGTTGACATTTACAGAATGAAATAGAAAAAAAACTTTCATAGGACCAAGTATAGTCAGTCAATAAATAATAACATTCATTGTATAGTGAGATATTTTAACTACCAAAATGTGTTATAGTTAAGAAGTTCTACATCCAACAATAAATCAAGAAAATCATTTCCTGAGAGGGTGAAGTTTGTGTGAGTGATAAGAAAACCTGGTGTGATGAGATGTGGATAAGCCTGGGTCCATGGTCTGATGGATCCACTTCAGGTTGGGCCAGGTTAGCTTCACTGAAGACTTCTCATTCTCTGCTTAAGGCTGGAGTCATCTGTCATCACAGGTGTTGATCATCTCATTCACTCCTCTTCCCTCCTTGTTGGTTAGGTGTGGCATCAAGACATCACTGTTTAAGATTCATACAGGTATGTATAATCCTTTACAGCATGTTCATAGTGTGAACACAACATAACAAACCAAAAATGATAAGATCAGAAGAAGTATTGTTGTGTTACTTTGGGGTGGGTCAGAGATTATTACACTGGATGCAGCTTCTGTTGTCTGGTACCTGCTGTATGCATTTCCTCAGTGGACCTGTAGTTCAGTGAGTAGTGTACAGTCAGACACAGATAAGAGTGATAATGTGATGTTCCCTGAATCATGGTAATCAAGCTGACAGGCAAGATCAACACAAGTATGAGATGCATTTGTATAAATGGTATACATTTAAACATTCACATTACTCTATTTGTTCTACATTGTGTATATAATTGTTTATCTGTACTTTCCAAGGCAACTACTTCCTATTCTAAATCATTTCCCTGTTCCTGCTGTTGTGGTGTGGAGTTGTGTGGTGTGAAGTGTATTGTGTTGAGTTAACTTCTGTTGTGTGGGGTTCCATAGCTTGTACTAATTGTCCTCACATCTACATCAGTTAATATGAGTTTAACTAATCTAGTGTGCTTTTATTGTGGTTCATGTCCAACATACAGAATTTCTGATGTGTATTTGTTACAAAATGTAATCTATACAAGGTCATGACACAATATATTAGAAAAAAATTATTACTTAAAGTATTTTTCCCTAATACTCTCCTCCTCTCTATCTACTTATACTTCTCCTACATCTTTTACCAGTGCATATCATGTCCATTCTGTTGGCGACACAGTTGGCTATAGACCAAGGTAATTTTCACCCTTTAGTCTGAGCAGATTAAGTAGGTCGGCTATCACAAATGCCGTTTGTGAACGTAAACCTATTTTAAGCAATGCAGTTGATGTAGTGCGTTGTCTAAATAAAATCTGACACATGAATAAACTAATTTCTATCAAATACTATTTGTTTTCAATTCGTAAAGAGAAAAGGAAGAGTATAATTCCTGTTTCAGTTCTTTAGATTGCAAAATAGACAGAATTAAGTACATTTTTAAAGCGAGGTAGGGTTTCGTTTGCACCAGCTGACTATCTCTGCAGAAGCGTTTTCCTAGAAGTTTTTGATGAAAAGCATTTGAGTGCATTGGAAATTTCATCTCGTACATTATTCTGTGATAGATTATAGTCATATGCACATAGTGAAGTTGTTAGATGTAGTGTAGAAAGTCAGAGTTTTGCAGTTTTGAGAAATTATAAGATGTCTGTTTCGCCGGGGAAGTGGCGCCAGTATTGAAGTTGCGATCGGCAGTTTTTCACATTTTCAGAGATTTATTTTATCAAAAATACAATTCATTGGACGCACAACACTGGATACCTTTACGTTATACATCTTGGTACCACTTAGATCTGAGAATCACACGCTTACCTCAGACTAGATCAAACTGCCCGTTGTAAAAGTTTGAAAGTTGGACAACACATAGCTTTGGCGACTGCTCGCTCGCTCTGAAGTCATAGAAGTGCGCGGTTTTATTAAAGCGGCGCCCGAGCTGGGGGACGCTATATCCACGTGATGTGTCTCTACCAGTCACATTCTGTTCTGTTGACGCTAACTTTTCTATTCTTATCCTGGCATCTGTCTGTCATTAGTATCGCTTAGTGAGTTCGATGTTCCACGGTGCTGTAATTGTTTTGATAATCTCTGGGTTGCTGTGTAACATTGACGCGCTGTAAAATGATGGATAGGTGAATATGTCACACCGGTAAGCGTGAGCGGTCATTTCACTCAATCGCCAGAATCGTGGATCAGCTCAGTGTCCTTGTCTCGACCATGCCACGTGGTAAAACCATCCAGGTATTTACTTCTCTGTCTTCCCTCTGTTCTCTTCCCCTCGATCTTGATGATTGTCACCAAATTCTCCAGTTTATATCTTCTCATAATATTTCCAAAATATTGCGACTGTCTACGTTAAATTTCTCTAATCAGCTTACAATTTTAATGTGTTTCTTGTAGGACTCTGTCGTTGGTTTTTCTGTCTGTCCATGGTATTCTTTTCATTTTCCGTAGAAACGTAATTTCCACAGCCAGCAGATGTTTTTCAGCTTGACTGCTCATTATCCACGCTTCACATCTATACAAAAGTACAGGCTTGATGTAGCACCTCAACACTCTTTTTCTAGTAGCAAATTACATCTTTTTATTGGTCAGTATGTTTTTCATCTGGCAAAAGGCTATTTTCGCCATGGCGAATTCTTGTTCTAATCTCTTCAAGGCATCTCCCAGATGTTATGACTGCACAGAGATAATTGTACCGATTCACTTGTTTTAAAATATTCCCATTTACCTTTATGTTATATTGTGGTATTTCTTTCTTCTAGTGACGACCATAATCTATGTCTTCTTACAATTTAATTCTTACCCTAGTTTAGCTTAGTTTAGTTTAGTTTAGTCGATAGATCAACATCACGGCACACGGGTGTAACCCATAAGTGCTCCAATCTCCTCCTAACTCAAACCTGAGTCTGGAGAAACTCAGCTCAGTGCATGAACTCCGTAGCACACGGCGAGGATCCTGAAATACTTTGGGTAGATTTTTAGCTCGAGATTTTGCCCGGGCAGCGTCGTTAGGCTACTATTTTTCGATTTCCAACAGCTAAGGGATTTTTTACGTGCCCAACAATAAACACGGGCGTCCGATCTCACTACCCAGAGACAAGGGGAAATGGTATTACTAGAAGTCCATGTGAAAATTCCCTGTCCTCACCGGGGCCTGAACCCGGGACCTCCAGCACTCGAGGCGGACACCATACCTCGAGACCACGCAACCCCCTTCTTACCCTAGTTGTCGACATTCAATGCCAAGATGAAACAAGAACACTACGCAGGAAGCCAAAGAAGATTGATAAACCAACACAGAACTGGCGTCGTTAGCCGCTACACGCTGCGGGATTTGCTGAGGAGGGGATCCGAGCACTTATGGACTGAATGGTCCGATGTGCAACGAGGATGAACTGTCGACTAACTAACTAATGCCAAGATGGAAATGCTTTGTAGAGAGACAGACTATTGGTAAAGCTGCTTTGAAAATATGATTACTAGTCACGACATATCTGAATGATACAAGATTTCACCAACGACATACTCTCGAGCAGAGATAAATTGGAGAATTTGGTGACCACTGGCAAAACTGAGGTGAAAAGAACAAGGGAAGGCAGAGATATAAATATTTGGATGGCGTGGCCACCTGGCGTGGTCGAGACAAAAACACGGAGCTGATCCACGACTCTGGTGATCGTGTTGTATGGTGAAACATGAACGCCCAGACTTATCGGCATGGTACATGATATTGATGATCTGTGAAGAGCAGACAACTCAGCAGCGTTGAAATATAAAACAAATACCTACAGCAGCTGACTATACTTACAGCAGAGTTATGGATCCTGGCTGGAAAACTGACAACGTCTGGTAGATGGCGGTGAAGATGCCTCCCTTATGCAACCCTCCACTTATATACACTTTCCCTCTCCACACTTCTACAAGCCATAGCCTCAGGACATTGTTGATGTCACTGAGATAATCTGCTAATCTGCACCTGGAAAATCCATAGAAATAAGGACACGACGACCTGATTAGGATTTGATGTTTTCTGTCCAAAAAAATGTTTTCTGTCAAAATTTATTATGCCCCAGCCAGAGGCCAAGATAGGTGTAATTAATACTTTTACATTGGATAACCATCATCATCGAGTGTCTTGCTAACTGGCGTGCACAATCGTGTGTGTATCTTTACATCACTAACACTGCACGGACGACAAGGGTATGCAGACGCAGGTGATATATATATATATATATATATATATATATATATATATATATATATATATATATATATATATATATATATATATATATATATATATTGAACAAAATCATTGGATGTGCACACAATCTGCTCACAGTGGTTCGGTATCACCGGATCTACAGTCACCAGGTGTCACCAGATCTACAGTCACCATGAGACACAACAACTGCGTTTTATATCGTTTTCAGGACATCTCAATCAATACCAGCATTGTTTACAATCATTAATTTTCCATAATTGTCTGAATGTCCGACACCACATCATCAAAAAGAAAGTAAGGCGGTCTGTTTCCAAATCACATGTGGCTGATTTCGAACCCTGGCTTGTAATGTCGGGAAAACGTGAATATCGTTAACTGCCCCAGATCCAAAGACGTCGGTCGGGTGTCACAATGTAATATTCATCAGATATGTGATCTTATTACCTCATACCGTGTGGTAGTTGGACTGCCTACTCATCTGAATGTATTAGATAACTAGTGTAGACCTCTATGTTGTCTGGACCTTGCCCCATCGTTTCACAATGCTGCTTATAACGGTTTCAGATGACTACCTTTCATGAGGCCAGTTAAATGTTCACAAAATTTGATTTATACTCTGCACACAAGTTACAGTTGACAAGAGTAGTTAAACATGACTGAACAATAGTCAAGCCTGTCTCTATCTCACGCTGTAATGCCACTTCACAAAGATACCACTTCTGGCTAGATGCAATGTTTATATATAAAGAACAAGGGGAAGGCAGAGAAGTAAATGCCTGGATGGCTTGGCCACGTGGTATGGTCAAAACAAGACCACTGAGCTGATCCACGACTCTGATGATCGTATGAGATGGCGAAACATGACCGCCCACGCTTATTGCGCATAATGATGAGGATGAGTGTTTATATAATAATCTGTAGTTGTCATCTTTGGAAAACAATATTGACTTGGCCACATATCTGTCACAAGGACGAACACAGGACACATACGTTGGAACAAAGCTGCGGTGTACACATGACTGAATCTGGGGTCAAAGCGGTGTCACCTTGTGTCACACTTTCTCATGACGACTTTCTCTTGCGTAGGGTAGCTAATGAAGCTCACTAATAAGTTTGGTCTGAGTCACTCACACACTAGGCTAATTTAAACCGATAACACGTCCATAAACACAGACAGTGTGTAGAAACAAATAGACTATCATGCCCCGGAGATAATGGTTGGGGAGCGAGTGGCCAGGGAATCTAACCGACAGTCATCACCGGAAAGGAAAGGCCAGACGGACACATAATCAGATTGCAACTAATAGCATCAGTATTGGCACTCTTCACAAGCTGTTGAAGATGAGGACGGAGCACGTATGGAATCTCGCTTATTGTGACACCTCTCATAAACACGGTTAATCCACTGCGGCATGGCGTCAGTGAACTCGTCAATAAGAATATTACGCTTCAAGCTCTCTGTTACAACGTTAGAAGAAAGATCAGCGGTAAATAAATGGGCCAAATAAAATTAATGTCGAAGAAATTAACACTGTTTATGAATTAGATATAGAAGTGATACAACTGTTGAATGATATCTATAACGGTTGATATACATTTTATGATCTCTTGAAATATATTGTCATAGTTCTACATAAGAAACCATGTGCTACGAGTTGCAGTGAATATCGCACAATACGTTTAATGAGTCATGTGGCTAAAATACTCATGAGAATAATAATGAGAATAAAGATACATAAAATACAAGTGGGAATAAGAGACGAACAGTGTGGATTTGTAGAACCAAAGACACAAAAAATGCCTTACATATCTTGAGAAAATTAACAGACAAATAATTTAAATAATAATAGAGATTCATATTTGTGATTTATTGGCCACACTAAGGAATGCGATAAGGTGAAACACGGAAGCAGTATTAGGATGTTAGCAATTTTAAACTTTAGTGGTATAGATTTCAAAATAGTAAAGAACATGTTTTCGCAAACAAATATGCAATGAGAATTGACAAACCAATTAGGCACTTTTCAGTACATCAGACAAAATGTTAGAGTTGTACTACCCGATATATTCAACTTTTTCAGCGAAATAAATTTGAGACCCATATAAGATTCGCGTGGAACATCAGTTTGTGTGCATAATGTAAACAACATTATTTATGCTAATGACGCATTTTTGATTGCGGAGAATGAAACAGTTACATGAAATGATTGATATAATATAAACATAAAGCCAAAACAAAGGAATAAGCCTGAATAACAGAACAGAAATAATGGTTATTACAAAGAACAATTGTGGACCCAAATACAACATCAAAATGAACGGAACCAATCTGAAAGAAGCAACTAAATTTCAGTGTTTAAGCAATTTAATAACAGAAAATGGAAACTGTTTTAACTAAATTTAATGTATAATAGTAAAATTCAAAAACGAATTTCACAAGATGAGCAATATTTGCTGCTAATGTCTCCTTGCTAATAGAAGTGAATGAAAGAGTTCTTGAGAGCTATTTTTGACCATTCCTGATGTAAGGGAACATAGAAGAACAATTAACAGATGAGTGTGGAATTACATGAAAGCTGTGGAGATTGGGTTTTATAGAAGAACGAAGATAACACCGTGGACGGATACGAAGAGCAATAAAGACATCTTGAAACAAGTTAACCCAGAAAGAGAACTGATTACTCGTATCAGAAAAAAACAGTCCACATTCTTTGGTATGTCACGAGAAAGGAAAGTTGGTGTATGTCGTCACAATGGGAAAGTTGGAGGGGAGGACAGGGAGTGGGATACAAAGAGAACAGATGCTTGACAGTTTGACATCATGGCATGGGGTAACATCGGTATCAGAAATGATTGGCTGCTCAAGAGACAGAAGGCTGTGGACAGACATATTCATCAAAGCCACACGACCTGGATTATAAGAAGAAGATGAACAGATATACTCTGTTAGAAAACGATATCTGTGAAGATAAATGATGGTAGTTGTCGTGTAGTAAGGCACTTTATGATGGTTTTATAATGTAACAATATAACTTGGTTCTTGCGAACGAATTACTTCTCGTAAAGCATTCAGAATGTCAGCCTGGTCCATGACGCGCCCGCCTTCAACAGTAGCTTGTCTGAGAGCTTGTCAGCCCGCTCATTTCCTTGTACACCCTCATGCCCTGGCACGAACATGAAACTAATCTTTGCCAGCCGAAACCGCTCCAGAGACAGCAACCACTCTCTTCGGGTCCACCCCATCCCTATCTTCTTGAGCATGCTCATTGAGTCGCTAATGAAACACGCCCTAGTGAATGTCTGTGTCTTGCTTTACTTACTGCCATGACTTCCATAGTCAGGCTACTTGTGGTCAAAGCAAAAGCACCAAAATCTTCCTTCACAATTCTCTCTCCGGCCTGAGCCGTAAAGGCCCATGAACTTCTCACTCGTCGAACGACCGACCCATCTATGTAAATGACAGCATCACCCTCCAAAGAATTCTCGATGATCAACGCTTTCTTCCTAGTGACGACCATAATCTGTGTCTTTTTACAATTTAATTCTAACCCCAGTTGTTCACTGTGTGCAACAACCGCGTCTACTAATTGTTGCAGATCATGTTCATTGTCTGCAATCAATACTGAATCATCTGCATATCTAATGTTATTGATGTTTCGTCCTCCAAGTGATGATTCCATTTATATCTTCTACATTTCGGAAAATATTTTCACTGTATAGGGAAAAAAAGATCCGGAGACATTACACATCCCTGCCTCACACCTCTCTTTATAGGCTGATATTGTTCTACTTCATTATTAATCCTTATGGCAGTTTTCTGTTTCCAAAATATGTTTTTTATAAGTCTAATGTCTTTCCCATCAATTTGTAGGTCTGCAAGCATATCTACCATGTTGAAATGTCTTACTCTATCGAAAGCATGTGTGTAGTCAATAAAGCAAAGATGTATATCTTTGTTTACTTCTATAGAACGTCCAGTAACTGAACGCAGCATATACACAGCATTTTCTGTATCCTTTTCTTCTACAAACCCACATTGTTCATCCCATATTTCAGGTTGTATTTTCTTTATAACTCTTTGCATGCTAATTCGTAGCAATATCTTCGTGATGTGACTCATTATACTAATTGTTCTATGTTGATCACATTCCAAGGCTCCTGATTTCTTTGGGATTGCAATAAATACAGAATTACATAATTCAGAAGGTATATCTCCGGTATCATATAATGTGTTCAGCAGTCTGGTGGCTTGATGTAGTCCATATTTATCTAAAGCTTTAATCGTTTCTGTTGTGATGTTATCTGAACCGGAGGTCTTGCCAGCTTTCATATGTTTAAGAACATTCCGAACCTCCATCTTTAAAATTGGTCCTTCATTATTAAATCGAATATCATACTGTTCATCTCTGTTATCATCATAAACGTTTTTCACATAATCTGACCATTCATGTAGAATCTGATTTTTTTCTATTATGATTTTGCCATCTTTCGGTTTTTAGACAGCCTGCTGACGTTCTTGTTCTTTTATTAACAAGTTCCTGAATTCTTGTGTGCACTAAATTGGTATTTCGACTGTTGTGTTGTTTTTCAATTTCTATGCAATTTTTTTCAAGCCATGCTTCTTTTGCCTCCTTACATAATATTCTGACTTGTCTGTGATTTTTTCATATTTGGCAGGATTATTGTCGTTGAGTCTTCTTGTTTCCATTAGTTGTAAAATTTCTTCAGTCATCCATTTCTTACGACCAACCTTCTTTACTTTTTTAATAGTTGTTTCTGCAGCCAAACTGATTGAATTCTTCAACATTTCCCATTGATCAGCCACCCCTGAAATGGGATCTCTAGACCAGACAATACATCAAATCTGTTCTGTACTTCTATGTTGAATTTATTTTGAAGTTCGTTGTCATTTCTGAACGTACACAGATCATATTTAGTGTTTCCTGTTATATACTTGACTTTCTTTAACTTTACCCTCGATGTACCTGTAAGTAATCTGTGGTCACTGTAACAATCAGCACTGGGATCTGTTTTTGCAATTGTTAACGCATTTCGAAACCTTCTGCTAATCAAAATGTAATCAATTAATTTCTAATTCTGCTTTCAGGACTCCTCCATGTTCATATTCTTCTAGGTTGTTGTTTATACAAGGTGTTTCCTACAATCATTTCCTGCTCTTTTGCCCATTCTACAAGTCTTTCGTATGTAGGTCTTTATGCTTATCTACCATGTTGACATGTCTTACTCTATCGAAAGCCTGAGTGTAGTCAATAAAGCAAAGATGTATATCTTTGTTTACTTCTATAGAACGTTCAGTAACTAATCGCAGCATATACACAGCATTTACTGTACCCTTTCCTTCTACAAACCCACATTGTTCTTCCCCTATTTCAGGTTGTATTTTCTTTCTCACTCTATGCATGATAATTCGTAGCAAAATCTTCGTGATGTGACTAATTATACTAATTGTTCTATATTGATCACATTCCAGCTCCCCCGATTGTGTTTCCACCTTGTCGTGGTGGGGGAGCTTGAGTTTCTCAATGATCCTGAGAGCTATGCCGGCGGTAGCGTAGCTACCAGCAAGGCCTCCCAAGCCGGACAGGTCAAAGGGTAGAGAACAGACAAAGAGAAACACCCTGGTCCTCCAGGTTGGGAGTTGAAGCGTGGGGTTAACATCCCCACATTTGTAAAAATCATTTTTGTTACGAAACAGATACATGAGCCTCGATTTCGGACTGACTTATCTGGACAACGATCTTGGAACGTTAAAGGACTTTTGAGATTTGGAACATGGAATGTACGGACACTATATCGAGCTGGAACGGCCGAAGAACTAACCCGGGAGCTGGTTGAATATCAAATGGATATAACAGCAATTCAAGAAATAAGTTGGCCATGAGAGGGTACTTTAGAGCAAAATGGAATGATTATAGTATATGGAGGAAACACCCAAAATAAACATGAATTAGGAACAGGATTTGACATCAAAAAAGAGTTATTGGGGAACGTTTTAAACTTTAAAGCTGTTAATGACAGGATTAGTAAATTACGAATAAAAGGTAAATGGAAAAATATAATGATGATTAATGTACATGCACCTACTGAAGAGAAAGAAGATGATATTAAAGAAGACTTTTATAATGATCTGGAAGATGTCATAGAAGAAACCCCCAAACAGGACATCCTGATTGTGCTGGGAGACTTCAATGCAAAAATAGGTAGAGAGCAAACTAATAAAAAAAAGTGGCCGGTATGGAAAGCCTGCATACAACTTCAAATGATAATGGATGGAGAGTCATCAACCTGGCAGAAGCCAAATGACTGCAGATTAGCAGTACCAGACTACAAAGAAAGGATATACATAAACAAACTTGGAAATCATGTGACAAGAGAACCTATAATCAAATAGATCACATTTTAATTAACAACAGAAATGCATCAAACATACAGCAAGTTAGAAGTTATAGAGGAGCTGAGTGCCACAGTGACCACTTCCTCGTCGGAGCAAAATTTAAAATAAAACTTAAGAGAGCTTTCTATACTAAATTACAAAGATTACACCCAACATATAACAGAGAAAAACTACAAGAAATTACAGTCAAAGAGAAATTTACAGATGAAATAAAATGTAAACTTGAAACTCTGCAAAACCCTTTGGAGGAAAGCGTTGACCAAACTTGGTTGAACATCAAGAATACAATTCAATCTACCACAGAAGAATGTCTCAGTGTGTTAACCACACATAGAAAGAACAGATGTTTCAATCAAAAATGTGAAGAAGCAGTTATTAGGAAAAAGAATGCCAGACATTTATGGTTCAATGACATCAACAACATCCAAAAGGAAGAGCATTATAGAAATGAATGTAAAGAGGCTACAAAAATAGTCCGACAGCAGAAGCGAGAATATATGAATAATATAATCAAAGATATGGAAACTAATCACCAGAAAAATGAATCCAGAAAGTTTTATAAAGAACTGAAGTCAATGAAACGAGGGCAGCAACAAAACACATATGGTTTAAAAGACAAAAATGGGAATATGATAAATACCAATGAGGAAATGTGCAACACATGGAAAGAATATTTTGTTGAATTACTAAATTGTGAAGCTCCAAGTAACACTTTCCCACAGGAAGAGGTTCTAACATGTAAACCACAAATTGAAGAACCTACATTTGAAGAAATCCTATATGTAATCACACGACTTAAAAACAATAAGGCAAATGGTACTGATGGAATTGCTGCTGAATTTATAAAGGCAGGTGGCCATGCATTACATCTAAAGCTATACAAACTAATAATAAAAATCTGGAGGACAGAAGAATTACCCCATGACTGGAAAGAGTCATTATTGATACCTATCTTTAAGAAAGGAGATAAGTTCCAATGTGAAAATTATAGAGGAATATCACTACTGTCCACAAGCTATAAGATACTATCCGCAGTATTACTAAATAGACTAAAACCATATTCAGAAGACATATTAGGTGACTACCAGGCGGGTTTTAGACAAAACAGATCAACGATAGATCAGATATTTATCTTACGACAAATAGCCGAGAAAAATTGGGAATATAAAAGCGATCTCCATAACATTTTTGTGGATTTTAAAAAGGCTTATGATAGTGTCCTTAGGAATAGTCTATGGAATGCTATGCAGGAATTTGGAATACCAAGGAAGTTAATCAACATGACCAGACTATGCATCGAAGATACTTATAATATAGTACCATATAAAGGCAGGAAATCAGACCCTTTCCAAATAACAACTGGCTTGAAACAGGGTGATGCGCTATCACCGCTACTCTTCAATCTGGCTCTAGAGAAAGTTGTAAGGAAGGTAAAGGAGGAATGTGATATTGGAGGAACATCCAAGCTGCTTGGTTATGCAGATGATATAGATATTATAGGGCAAAGTGAACAAAAGACATTGGAAATATTGACGCACTAAAAGGAAAAAGCCTAACAGATGGGGCTGGTTATCAACCAAGATAAGACAGAATATATGGTAATTTCAAGAGACGGAATGGCTAAAAACTCTGGCCACATACAAATAGATAATATGACCATTAAAAGAACGGAAACATACAAATACCTGGGTACAATCTTCAACTGCTCCAATATCATAAGGGAAGAAATACAAACTAGAATCAACTCTGGAAATAAGATATACTATGCACTACAACATCTACTAAAATAAAATACGCTATCTCGTAACACCAAAATCACAATATACAAAACACTGATCAGACCAGTTGTGCTGTATGGTTCTGAAACCTGGAGTACAACGAAAGGAGACGAAGCCTTGTTACAAACCTTTGAGAACAAAATTTTAAGACGCATCTTTGGACCCAATAGGGATACCCAAAGTGGAGAGTGGAAAAGAAGAAGTAACAAAGACATTTATGATCTGTTTAAGTCCCCGCTAATCACTGGTATCATGAAGGCTAATAGACTAAAATGGCTGGGGCATATAGAAAGAATGGAAAATAATAGGGAAACAAAACTCGCTTACACTCAGGAAATAAATGACCGTAGACCCCGAGGTAGACCAAGAAGACGGTGGAGAGATAATACATATACAGACTTACAAGCACTTGGAATCAACGACTGGCAAGAGAGTCCACCAGAGAGACGACTGGAGACGGATTGTATCTGCAGCAAAGAAGCTCAATGGCTCGGAACGCTGAAGATGAAGAAGAAGAAGAAGAAGAAGAAGAAGAAGAAGAAGAAGAAGAAGAAGAAGAAGAAGAAGAAGAAGAAGAAGAAGAAGAAGAAGAAGAAGAAGAAGAAGAAGAAGAAGAAGAAGAAGAAGAAGAAGAAGAAGAAGAAGAAGAAGAAGAAGAAGAAGAAGAAGAAGAAATCACATTCCAAGGTTCCTGATGTCTTTGGCATTGCAATAAAGACAGAATAGACAAATTACTGTTTCGTTTCTCTCTCCCACACCATGGTTTTCTACTGTGTATCTATCACCTTGATTTCTTACTTTTGCTTTGAAGTCCCCTATTATGCTATTTATTTCTGAATTTTTACATTTCTTTAAAGCAGACTCTATGTCATTATGACATTCCTCTACACTATCTTCACAGGATTCTCCTGTTGGTGCATATATTTGAATAACGTTTATGCTAAAAGTCTGCCGCTTAATTTAACTTACCTTTACATAACCTTTAACTTCTTAATTTCACTATGCAGTGGATGTTGTGTGTTTGCATTGACTCTGAGGTAGGCTTGTGTTCTGCAAATGTGTATTGTGCCTCAAATGATTGGAACATCAAGAAGATAGCGCAAAGCCCTGCATGCTGTATCTCTTGTACCTCCAAGAATAATACGCAAAGCTTCGTTCTGTATACTTTACATCTTTCCCATCTGCTTACGGCTGAAAGTCAGGATCACCATCGCATACTCAAAAACATACATGACCAGACCCTCGTATAGAAGTCATAGATGGTGCTGCTCACAGTTTGCTGCCGCCATCACCCGCATCGCAGCCAAACCCCACTTGGTTTTTGTTATCACCTGGTCTATGTGCTCATTATAAGCAAGGCTTCGATCAAAACGTATCCCCAAGTAATTCATTGCCTGCGTTCTTTCCAGTCTCTGACACAGATTTACAGTTGGTGTTGGAGTGTTGACAATATGGTTATTCAAAGAGAACCATGTCACTGCTGCCTTCTTTGTGTTGACCATTGCCCAATATTCCACACATGAAGTGCTTATGCGATTTAGGTCTGTTTGTAGTTCCACAACAACCCGATCTTTATCCTTGTCTTGACGATACACTAACAAATCATCGGCATATGCCAATGTCCTCCCCGGTCCAGTGATCTGAGCGCTGGTAATTCTCACAGTGTATGTATAACAGAGTAGGCTGTTATACGGGGTTTACTTAGCTGGCACGGCGTGCAAGGGGAAAGAGACACATAGCTGATGCACGCGTGAGCACCGTAGCTAAGTAGTTAAGGACAATCACGTGCTGACGTAGAAGAAAATAGGGGATTAGTTACCACCTAACAGCCAAGCCAGCAGGATGCATATGCATTTATAGTCGCTGTATTCCTTTTGTTATGACTTAAGGACTCTCACAATAAACTGAGTCATTTCCAATCATCGTTGGCTTGACTTCCTCCATTCCGTTGCATGCAGTTGCCTTTGTGCTTCACCGTTACAGAAGCCAAACTGGTGCCGCGACGTCACGTCGGATCTTCAGGGTTGTCGCAAGAAAAGAATTAACAACGGCACGGTAAGAAACGTTTTTTGAACTGACGTTGCTGAAAATGGAAGGTCTTACCAATCCCAGATAAGAGCGCTGATTCTATTATTAATATTTTTCTACAAGAATATATACCAAGATTTAGTTGCCCATAGATGGGGATGTAGATAACAGCACATATGGTCCAGAACGAAGTTAGACACGTCCATGAACAATGATGGTTATAATGGGATGTAGGGGGTTGAAATAGGAGCTGTATTAGACAGCGTTAATAGAAATACATGGACTGAATGCCATGTTGAATTATGGGAGGAGAGTGGTTTAACTCAAAAAGGCGGCGGCTGTGCTTATCAGCATAAAATAAACATATCGGGAATAAGTATATTCAGAATAAACGAACATGGGCAATAATAATTGGGGGATGCTGTGGTTACAGCATGAAAGAAGAAGTGGAAATCATATATATATATATATATATATATATATATATATATATATATATATATATATATATATATATATATATATATATATATTATAGATAAAGGATAGATACTAATATAGTATAAACAAGGGGGGAAAGTGCAGTCATATATTGCTGGCTGTTGTTAGCAGCGCAAATAATACAGCTTGGAAACTAGAATAATATTTTTTTATACTGAGAGTAGAAGGGTGGAGTTTAGATCGATGTAACTTTTGACAAGAGCATTTATTATGAAGATAATTGAAGATTAGCGGATTATAGGATTTGGGTTTTTGAAAACTTTATTTTATAAAGTATTGAGACTGCATGGGAGGATAATGATAATGTGACTATTTCTTACTACTTTATATTCTTCGGTGCGCACCAACCACTTTCCTGTCTATCTTTCCTGTCTATCCTGTGTTGTTGATGTTAGTGAGAGTATGATAAGTTGTAGAAATACATAAGAATCTTAAATTTTTGTTAACCATAATTTCGATCGACATTTTATCCATGAAATGAAGCGGGTTGCTTTGCGAAGAATATTATAAGATGAGCTTTTGTGATATAGACTTACGATATGTAAATAATATATGTGGATAGAGTATGGGTCGTGGCAGCTGGCTATAAGATGAATTGTTGGGATAAAGATAGGTGTAATGAAGAAGAGTTCCAGGTTAGAGTTAGAGGTATATGAATTTTGTAGTTGGGAGTTGAGATAGGTTCAGATTGTTTGGTACAAGATATGTAAGCGGATTGCTTATGATTTTCCAGAAACGAAGAGAAGTAATTTTAACTGTGTGGGATTATTTGGTTAAGTGTCTTGAGGTAAATTTGGGGTGGAATTAAGACTTTTCGGGGAAAAGTCTTGTTGGGGTAAAAAGGTAATATAACAGAGTAGGCTGTTATACGGGGTTTACTTAGCTGGCACGGCGTGCAAGGGAAAAGAGACACATAGCTGATGCACGCGTGAGCACCGTAGCTAAGTAGTTAAGGACGCTCACGTGCTGACGTAGAAGTAAATAGGGGATTAGTTACCACCTAACAGCCAAGCCAGCAGGATGCATATACATTTATAGTCGCTGTATTCCTTTTGATATGACTTGAGGACTCTCACAATAAACTGAGTCATTTCCAATCATCGTTGGCTTGACTTCCTCCATTCCGTTGCATGCAGTTGCCTTTGTGCTTCACCGTTACATATGCGCTGAAAAGCACCGGAGATAATTGTGATCCCTGTGACAGGTCCGGTTATATTGTTGTTGGTTCAGATGTCCAACTGCCACATCTAAAAACTACTTTCCGTTGGAAGAGGGTTGCAGCGATCCAACTAAGGAGGAATAGACTTATCTTTAGTTCAAGAATCTGAAACATTAAAACATCCAACTGTATTCTATTGTACCGCATCGTCAAGATCAATCGCCGCAGCACATGTTTCAATGCCTGAGTGGAAACCTTCATAGACATCATGGGCAAAAACTGCTTCGTTGTTCCAGATTTCTCTGTTTGGACGATACGCTCCAAGGGTAGGTGAGAAACAACCTAGCCTCTCTAGCTGGCTTGATTTTACTCTGGCACTTAATTTCTCCAGCAGCTTGCCTATTGCATTTTGAATATGTGTGTGGTCTTTGCCAGATGTCGGCAAGAGAATCAGATAGCTGTGTAACCACTCCTCCTTGATGCTAGCACTCCTATGTTGTTGTTGTGCATATCTACTAGTTTCCCTAGCTCGTTGTCGGTACACATACTGATGTCGTCAAACCTTATACCATCTGGCCCTGGTGCGCTGCTTCTTGTTCGTCGAAGCACAGCCCCGATCTATCTCACTATCACTGTGTCTTCAATTGCAATGTTCTGGGCCTTACACATATCTGAGGTAACCGCTTTGGCGCAATTTAGACCTATCATGGCTGTCTGGTTGCTCTGCTGTAGATAGCGTTCGAAAAGGGCTTTGCCCTTATTCTTGTCCGACCTCTGCCAGATAAGTTCAGCACTTTGGAAGTAAGGAACACTCTTATTCTAGAATAACCCATTCATACATTTATGCAGTCTCCAGAACAATTTCAGTGACTTGTCTGTGCTTATTATTTGACAAACTCTGTCCATTTTTCACTTTTGACCACTTTAACCAGCTTTTTGAAATAGCTAACTTTGGTGTCCCTCTCTCTTTCCAAGTGCACAATAAGACTGGGCAAATAAGGATGGGCAAGCAACTCTGTTCTTCTTGGCGTTTTGTCATTTCCTTACAGCACCAAGCTTATCCACCCAGACCTTCTTCACCTACAATTCCACCAAAGTGGCTGCTCCCAGCATTCTTTCCTGCCATGATGATGATTCCTTGTCACATCATATTTTACTGACCAAATCTTGTGAACATTTATACTTGAAGGTATTTACTGGTGACTTGTGCTGACTGGTTCTGCCGTTCTCCACCAATATGCTGCAAGGGTGGTGGTCGCTGCAATGGTGCCCTAGGACACCCCATCTACAGACTGTTGTGAGTGACGGAGACACAAGTGCCAGATCAATAACACTGTTCTTGTCACCTGGAAGTTTGCTGTTCTGGTGACCCAGCCATTGTTGATGCAAGCAAGGTCACTGGTTTCAAGTGCCAACTCGAGCTCCTCCCCCTGTATGTTGGAAGAAATGTTACCCCATGATTTGCCCTTAGCGTTGAAATCTCCACAGAAAATGACATTCCTCTCGTAACATAATATGTCACTCAAACACTGCCATCTCTGGGAATACACATTCGCGTTGCAGGCATAAACATTCACCAAAACGAATAGTAGACCAGAGTTAACTTAACAGCCTGTAATTGTATCTCGTCACTGTCCCACCTAGACATGAGCAGCTCTAAACCCGCTATGCTGTCTCGAATCAGAATCGCCATTCCCAGGTGTCACCTGGTGTAGAAGCATTTGAAACCGGCCATATGGAGTGTATTAACGCACAGTCTCGTCGCCTGATGTGCAACTATATCGTTCCTGTATGCTTGGCTTTCCAAAATAGGGTCTCGTTGTTTAGCGCTGGCATATTTCCACTATAGAATACGGGTGTACTTGAGGCCGAGTCGGTCGCATTTGCGTCTGAGGCGTCTGGCACCGGCCCGTCTGCCGTGTCCCCTACGTCGAGGACCGCGCCGCCGAATCGGTTTGTTTACACTATGTACGGGGCCAGAAACGCTGGTCAGCGATTTTGAAGAAACCAGAAAACAACACAGTAACTCAACACGCTAAGGAAAACACTCACGGATTTATTTGCTCAGATGCACGAAACTCTGTAGCACCGGTGAAAATCTTGAGAGGAAACTCCTGATTTACATCCTAGCGCAGAAATCACACGCACGAGATGAAATTATCCATCTCCTACGTGAAAATGGATCGGTTTCCACACAATACAACCACTCTCCGCCATCTTGAAACCGGAAGCCTGTGTATAGCAGGGTTAGGATTGATCGGTTTATATACTCTCTTTTGGACATTGAGGTCTGCCCTTACCTTGTCAAATGGGTTGCGGCAGTCCTTTAAGGGCGTAAGGTTGCACTGTCCATGGTTTCATGGACTTCTGGGTTGCCACAGGGATCTGCCTTGTCCCCAGTGCTCTTTAATGTTTACTCCAGCAAAGTTTCAGCGATTTAAACATCAGGTGTTGGTAGAATCTTCATATTTGCAGATGATGTGCTGGTGTACAGACAGAGTAGAGATAGGGACAGTTTGGCTGCAGATTTACAGGTGGCAGTAAACAGGGTGACAGAGTGGTGCAGGGACGCAGGGGCCGTTATATACCCAGACAAGGCATCGATTGTGAGGTACTCTCTGGATAACCGGATTGTGAAGGCAGATGCCACATATATTATATTGGATGGATGTCCTCTTAGTAGAGAGAGTAAATTGAAGTACTTGGGTACCATCTTCGACAGGTGTATGTTTTTTTAAAGATCATGTGAAGGCTTTGATGGTGAAGGCTGGTAGGGGACTTAATGCTTTGAGGGCGATGGCAGCAACCGGGATAAAGCAGAGGGGGCTTTACATGCTCTTTAGGCAATTGATAATTTCTGTCATTGAGTATGTTTGAAAGGTTGGAGCGTATACAAAATGCGGTCATGCGGGTGATTCTGGGGTGCACAAAGGACAAACCAACTATATGCATGAGGCATATCCTGGCGTTATAAAACAATGGACGGATAGGCATTGGGTCCTTCAGGACAAATGGTATCTGAGAATAGCTGCAGATATGGAACACCCCCTGCACGAAACCATGGATATGGTTAAGGGTCATAGACTAAAACGAGGCAGGTCCTGGATGACACAGGCAGACATATCTATACGTCAGGTGTGTGATCTAGAGACCATCAGTCGTGAAAAAGAGTGGGTAGAAGTACCGACAGACAGGACGGACTGGAACAATGTTATGGTAAGAATGGGCAGCGGGCCGCACAGAGTTTGAGGTGCAACAACTGATATAGAGTAATACACACCAAGGTGACATAGTGATCTATACTGATGGGTCAGTGGTGAGAAACAGACAGAGTGGATGGGGTTTCATTGCGAATTCTAATGGGCGATTCTTGAAAGAAAAAAAGAGTATGGCGACCTCCAGCATGCATGAGAATGGAGGTGGAAGCAGTCACAGCGACATTCCGGTGGTTAGAGAAGACCACGGAAACACACACTGTCTTCATCACGGACTCAAGGAGTATGCTTAGTAGAGTGGAGAAAGGAATGTTTCGTGTGGAATGGCTCAACTCGCTTCAGAGGTCACAGATTGTAAGAATTGTTTGGATTTGTTGCCCTGACCATGCGGGGGTGCGGGGGAATGAACAGGCTGACAGGCTGGCAGGGAATACACCTCTTGGTGGTCGATTACCTATGGACAAGGTAGAGGTGGTCGTTCGCCTGTGGGACCAGGTGGAGAATGTGGACGAACCGATTGAAAGCCCGTATATGGAAAGGATGAGATTGCAGAGGATTGGCAGGGGTTCAAGTAGAATCTCAAAACTTAGAGGGAATACCAGGAGGACTTTCAATCAGATAGCGATGGGAACGATTAGTAGTGTGACTCTTCGTTGGCTGTTGAATGAGGAGACAGCGCATATGGGAATGTCCTGAGTGCAGTGATGTCAGTTCTTAGCTCAATTCAACTCAAATTTCATCTACCGTATCCTCTAGCTGGCCGGCTTCCTGGCCTAGAGGTTAGCGACTTTTCTCCGTAATCTCGTATACTCTCGTAAGTAACGTGACGACGGTGAGAATCAGCAGTGGTTCGAATCGTGTCGGTAACTTAGGGGTATGAGCAGGCCGCTCAGAAAGCAATGGCAAACTACTGAGCGTAATCTTGCCAAGAAATCAACAATCAGCTGAAAGATGCTGATGTTAACAGCGATGATCCTGTAAAGGATATACAAACATGTTTTTTAATCCTCTAGCTGACACTTAATACAGATGAGTTGATTAAAAAGACAGCTCTGCATTTGTCCCCATGCATCATCCATCGAGATAAAGTATGTGTTGTGTAGATTATCTACTGTCAGATATAATTTGTCATTGGCTTGATAATTTTTATAAGAAAACCATCAAGTTAATCACCTCATCATGCCCTTACTTCCCTGGATTTCAATGATGAAGAGTAGCAGATTTTCTGAACGAAATCAACACTGTCCTGAGGCGATTGCGTGTAAAAGTGTGGAGAGGGCAAGTGTATATAAGTGGAGGTTTGGATAAGAGAGACCACCTTCACCGCCATCTACCACCAGGACGTTGTCAGTACTCTAGCCAGGATCCACAACTCTACAGTAAGTATAGCATTATTGTCCTGCTCAGTTGTCTACTTTTGACAGATAGTCATCGGTTATTGTATTGTAGCATCCAGATATGTCCAGACTGATGTTCTAGTTTTTCGTAACCCTTTTCAGTGTTTTAAAAGAAGCTTTACTAGTAGTTAATCTCCCAATCAAAACCAAGTGCCATCTCCGCATTAAAAGTCATATATAATGAAGCTGCAATCAATAACCAAATGTCCGCGTCTTTATAGTGCATTCGCATAGTGGTGATAGTGGTAGTAGTAGTAGTAGTTGTTGTTGTAGTGGTAGTGTTGGTAGTAGTAGTGATGGCAGTAGTGGCAGTAGTAGTAGTTGTAGTAGTAGTAGCAACAGTGGTAGTGGTCGTGGTAGTAGGGGTAATAGTAATAGTAATTGTTGTATTAATAGCTATAGTAGTAGTAGTAATAGTAGTAGTAGTAGTAGTAGTAGTAGTAGTAGTAGTAGTAGTAGTAGTAGTAGTAGTAGTAGTAGTAGTAGTAGTAGTAGTAGTAATAGTAGTAGTAGTAGTAAACGTTATAAGGTGTATCGGCCATGCTGTGCTAGATCAATGACTGTATAGGGCGGTCGGCACACGGCGGGTGATGTGGTCAGTAACACTCGTGTATGCTTGTATATAGTATCACTACATACACATCACCCCATAGCCATGTAATGAACACATCAGACGAGAACATAAGTCGCGTCTCTCAACAACAAAATTTGGCTGGCTATGTTACATTCATAATATAATAACAAACTGCACAAAAGCGGTTATGAAAGAATAAATCATGGAGAAAGACAATTATGTGTTTTGTTGCGCATCTTTTCTCTCTCTCTAACGAAATAACACTGAGAGAGAACAAAGAGAAGTCAGGAATACAAGTTGCCCTTTGTAATGTAAAGAAATCTACGCCATGAAGATGACACAGTATTCTTCTTCATCTTCTTCTTCAGCATTCCGAGCCATTGAGGTTCTTTGCTGCAGATACAAGCCATCTCCATTCGTCTCTCTGGTTGACCTTCTCTTGCCAGTCGCTGATTCCAAGTGCTTGTACGTCTGTATGTATATTATCTCTCCACCGTCTTCTTGGTCTACCTCGGGGTCTACGGTCATTTATGTCCTGAGTGTAAGCGAGTTTTATTTCCCTATTATCTTCCATTCTTTCTATATGCCCCAGCCATTGCAGTCTATTAGCCTTCATGATACCAGTGATTAGCGGGGACTTAAACAGATCATAAATGTCTTTGCATCACCTTGTTTCAAGCCATATGTTATTTGGAAAGGGTCTGACTTCCTGCCTTTATATGTTACTATATTATAAGTATCTTCCATGCATAGTCTGGTCATGTTGATTCACTTCGTCGGTATTCCAAATTTCTGCATAGCATTCCATAGACTATTCCTATGGCCACTATCATAAGCCTTTTTAAAATCCACAAAAATGTTATGGAGATCTCTTTTATATTCCCAATTTTTCGCGGCTATTTGTCGGAAGATCAATATCTGATCTATTGTTGATCTGTTTTGTCTGAAACCCACCTGGTAGTCACCTAATATGTCTTCGGAATATGGTTTTAGTCTATTTAGTAATACTGCGGATAGTATCTTATAGCTTGTGCACAGAAGTGATATCCCTCTATAATGTTCACATTGGAACTTGTCTCCTTTCTTAAAGATAGGTATCAATAATTACTCTTTTCCAGATTTTTATTATTAGTTCGTATAGCTTTAGATGTAATGCATGGCCGCTTGCCTTTATAAATGCAGCAGCGATTCCATCAGTCCCAGTTGCCTTATTGTTTTTAAGTCATGTTATTACATATAGGATTTCTTCATCTCCGAAGGTTGTGGGTTCGATTCCGGGCCGCGTCTTTCGATTTAAGAGTTAAATGTTTCGGAGACTCCTGTGGGTCGTCGCTAGAGCTACAGAGTTCGTGCTTTGTGCGACGCTTTTCGCACTGCGGTAAGAGACCGAGCCGTAGGGGATAAAACCCGGTGCAATGAAGCCGACCGTGTCGACTTTTAAGCGACTTGTTAAAGGATTTCTTCAAAAGTAGGTTTTCAATTTGTGGTTCACACGTTAGAACCTCTTCCTGTGTGAAAGTGTTACTTGGAGCTTCACAATTTAATAATTCAACAAAGTATTCTTTCCATGTGTTACACATTTCCTCATTGGTATTTATCATATTCACATTTTTGTCTTTTAAACCATATGTATTGTGTTGGTGCTCTCGTTTCATTGACTTCAGTTCTTTAAATAACTTTCTGGATTCGTTTTTCTGTTGATTGGTTTCCATATCTTTGATTATATTGCTCATATATTCTCGCTTCTGCTGCCGAACTATTTTTGTAACCTCTTTACATTCAGTTCTATATTGCTCTTCATTTTAGATGTTGTTGATGTCATTTAACCATAGCTGTCTGGCATTCTTTTTCCTAATGACTGCTTCTTCACATTTTTGATTGAACCATCTGTTTTTTCTATGCGTGGTTAACACACCGAGACATTATTCTGCGGTAGTTTGAATTGTATTCTTGATGTTCAACCAAGTTTGGTCAACGCTTTCCTCCAACGGGTTTTGTAGACTTTCAAGTTTACATTTTATTTCATCTGCAAATATCTCTTCGACTGTAATTTCTTGTATTTTTTCTCTGTTATATGTTGGGTGTAACATTTGTAGTTTAGCATAGAAAGCTCTCTTAAGTTTTATTTTAAATTTTACCCCAACGAGGAAGTGGTCGCTGTGGCACTCAGTTCCTCTATAGCTTCTAACTTGTTGTATGTTTGATGCATTTTTGTTGTTAATTAAAATGTGATCTATTTGATTATAGGTTCTCTTGTGACATGATTTCCAAGTCTGTGTATGTATATCCTTTCTTTGAAGTCTGGTACTGCTGATCTGCAGTCCTTTGGCTTTTTCTAGGTTGATAACTCTCCATCCATTATCATTAGAAGTTGTATGTAGGCTTTCCACTCCGGCAACTTTTTTTATGAGTTTGCTCTCTACCTATGTTTGTGTTGAAGTCTCCCAGCACAATCAGGATGTCCTGTTTGGGGGTTTCTTCTGTGACATCTTCCAGATCATTATAAAAGTCTTCTTTAATATCATCTTCTTTCTCTTCAGTAGGTGCATGTACATTAATTATCGTTATATTTTTCCATTTACCTTTTATTCGTAATTTACTAATCCTGTCATTAACAGCTTTAAAGTGTAGACCGTTCCCCCATAACTCTTTTTTGATGACAAATCCTGTTCCTATTTCATGTTTATTTTGGGTGTTTCCTCCATAAATTATAATCATTCCATTTTGCTATAAAGTACCCTCTCCTGGCCACCTTATTTCTTGAATTGCTGTTATCTCCATGTGATATTCAACCAGCTCCCGGGTTAGTTCTTAGGCCGCTCCAGCTCGATATAGTGTCCGTACATTCCATGTTCCAAATCTCAAAAGTCCTTTAACGTTCCAAGGTCGTTGTCCAGATAAGTCAGTCCGAATTCGAGGCTCATGTATCTGTTTCGTAAGAAAATAGATTTTACAAAGGTGGGGATGTTAACCCCACGCTTCAACCCCCAACCTGAAGGACCAGGGTGTTTCTCTTTGTCTGTTCTCTACCCTTTGACCTGTCTTGTGAGGCTCTGCTGGTAGCTACGCTACCGCCGGCATAGCTCTCAGGGTCATTGAGAAACTCAATGCACCCCCACCACGACAAGGTGGAAACAACATCGGGGGAGATGACACAGTATTAGTGGCGAAAAATGCAATAGATCCACAGATTGTTGATATTGTAATAACATATAGTGCACAAAATGGACTTTCTTGAATGTAAAGAAAACAGAATCAATGGTTACATCAAAGAAAATGGTGATACCTCAAATGTGATATAACATTTGAAAGGGAAAAGCTTCACCAAGAGGATAAATTTAACAATTGTAACATAAGATAGAAGTGCACGACAGAGATTCAGAACAAGAAAGGTCAGACAAAAGCTACCTTCCAGAAAATGAAAACTATCATATGTGATAATTCGCTTTCATTGAATTTAAGAAAGACACTGCTGTAATGCTATGTACAGCCAGTTTTGCTTTATGGCAGCAAAGCACGGAACATTAATCAACGAATTAAAAAAATGCTTACAAGCAACGGTGATATGGTTTCTGAAACAAATGGTGCAATTACCTTGACCCGCCAGAGTAACTAACATTGATTGCTTGGGAGAGGCTAATGAAACTAATGTTGCATGGAGGGCAAATATCAGAAATGGAATAAAGACAAAGGAGAAAATTACTGCAGATAAGTCACACACCGAGCGTGTAAGATGTAAGATGGTGCATGATGGTGGAAATGACCACGTGTTCACATGCACCCACTGTGAACGAACATTTACAGCGCGAATTGGCCTTATCAGTCACATTCGCTACCGCCAGAAATAAAAGTTATTATGCCTTTGTAAACCACAAACTATCGTCTGTCAAGACGGCAGGGTGCCAATGGAATGGAATGGCTAATGAAACTAGTGCATTATTTAACTATTAGATAGAAATAAGAAGTATTTTTTGCCATATGATGAAAAGAGAAGCAGTGAAGAATGTGGTGACAGCTGGAAAGATCATTATGCAAAGAGGCAGAGGCAGGCCACGAGAAATAGCGCCGTATGGACTGAGTCGGTTCATTGGAGTAATATCATTAGCAGAGTTGATCTATAGCTCCAAGGACCTAGATCTGTGGAAAGACATAAACGCCTGCGGCAGTTGACTTGGCACATGAAAATGATTAGCTACCTGGTGAGTTTACCATGCTCCCCGTTCAACTTTTAAAAAGGTTACAATTATAGGTGTAAAGTGATTGCTGGTTTCCAGCTTATTACATTTTTATTTTTGGGATTTCTTTCGTTCCGATGTATCTTTCTTATTTCGGTGGATGGTCCTAAAAAATACTCATCTCCTATATGTCGTTGTCCTATTCTAGAATGCTAAATTACTATTTTCGTTGTTACTATATCTGTTGTGTGTATATATTGTTTGACAAGACGTTACATTTATTCTCACACATCGTTTCTCTTCTTCCTCTACCTCTCATGTCTGGCATTGTCCCACAGACGTCACATTTCTTTGTTCCACGACATTCCGCATAAGTTTCACTGCTGGAATGCTAGTTGTCTGGACAATCTTTGAGGCGATTTAACTATGTTGAGAAATAAGCATCACGTGTACTGATAGACACTCATAGTAATGTAGGAAAGAAACATAAATTAGATGACACACTAGATATTATAACAGTTGAAAGCTTTAGTAGCCGAATCCAAAACTGCCGCCTCTATTGCCCTGGTCTCCCAGATCGACCCAGCCTACAACAGCCATCAAGAAATTACCTGGGAAGTACACACTAGCGATGTAATGGCCATATTCTGAGCCGATGGGACTACATATGTGGGGCTAACAAAATATCCTCAATACATCTCACGAGGTGAGAAAATTATCCGTTTTCTTTTACTCGCTATAACAAACTGCTGGCTCCACTAACCGATTTGTTTTCTGACTCCTCCCACAGATCATGTACAAGACAGTCCTTGTAGTCGCTTTCATTGCCGCCGCTGTATTGACAGTTCAAGGGGGCGGATATGGAGGAGGAGGTCTAGGCCTTGGTGGCGTCATTCTTGGAGGTGGTTATGGAGGTGGTTATGGAGGTGGCTATGGAGGTAGTTATGGAGGTGGTTATGGAGGTGGCTACGGAAAGGGAGGCGCTGTAGTTATCGCTGTCGGTGGCAAAGGAGGCTATGGAGGTGGTTATGGAGGCGGTTATGGAGGCGGTTATGGAGGTGGTTATGGAGGTGGTTATGGAGGTGGGTACGGAAAGGGAGGCGCTGTAGTTATCCCTGTCGCTGTCGGTGGAAAAGGAGGCTATGGTGGATATGGTAAGTTGTGGATATTTGTCAAAATGTGTATGTCTGCCGAAATGTACATGTCTATCAGCATATATTTGTCTGTCAATTTATATTTGTCAGTATCTATACTTCTGACAAAGTGTATATTCAGTCAGTATGGTGAATGTATGTCCTTATGGTCATGTGTGTGTGAGTATGTGTATCATTGTCAGTGTACGCATGGCTGTAGACTGTGTTTCACTGTCAATATATGTGTGCATTTCCATATAGGTAAGTGTGTGAATATTTGTATGTTTGTCACTACTACTACTACTACTACTACTACTACTACTACTACTACTACTACTACTACTACTACTACTACTACTACTACTACTACTACTACTACTACTACTACTACTACTACTACTGCTGCTTCTGCTGCTGCTGCTACTTCTACTACCATTACTACTACTGCTACAACAACAACTGCAACTACTACTACTACTACTACTACTACTACTACTACTACTACTACTACTACTACTACTACTACTACTACTACTACTACTACTACTACTACTAACTACTACTACTACTACTTCTACTACTACTAGGGCTACTATTACTACTACTACAACAACAACTACTACTACTACTACTACTACTACTACTACTACTACTACTACTACTACTACTACTACTACTACTACTACTACTACTACTAGTAAAACTACCAATACTACTACTACTACTATTACTACTACTACTACTACTACTACTACTACTACTACTACTACTACTACTACTACTACTACTACTATTACTACTACTACTACTACTTCTAATATACTACTACTACTACTACTACTAGTAATACTACTACTACTACTACTACTACTACTACTACTACTACTACTACTACTACTACTACTACTACTACTACTACTACTACTACTACTACTACTACTACTACTACTTCTACTACTACTACTACTACTACTACTACTACTACTACTACTACTACTACTACTACTACTACTACTACTACTACTACTACTACTACTACTACTACTACTACTACTTACTACTACTACTACTACTACTACTACTACTACTACTACTACTACTACTACTACTACTACTACTTCTACTTCTACTACTACTAATAACACTTCTACAGATGCATTTAGTTTTCTTTTTTCCCTTCTCCTTTTGGCATTTTAGTAAACTTACATGATCATATCAGAAGTACGATGCTTCTAACCAGTCACAGTGAAACAAGAAATATACTGTCTCTCACAAACAACTACATAAACTAGAAAAACAGAAAGGTTTCGGGTGCAATATTTCCTCTTTCATTTGAATTGCCTCAGCCAGCACCGTACTTTACACATCTAATATTACATTCTCAGAGCTGTGTTAACCAAATATTTGATCATGTTAAGCATGTGATAATATACATAGTTACTATATATGCTCTTTAATCTTTTATCCCCAGGTTACTAGAATCAATACCAAGCATTTTCGGAAATCTGATATAATCTCATTGCCAGGCACATGATAGCAAATAAATAAGTTATTGAACACTTTCAATATGGTATTTTCTTTACACGTTAACGTTACATGTTAATGTGTTTTGTTGTTGCTTGTTAACTGTCATCTATTGTATAGCACCTTGCTGTGTAGGACAGTGGGGTATTTAGCCAGAGGAATTAATTTGACGTGCCTAGTGGTCACGAACTGTGCAGGTTAAGGCTTTTTATTTATCTCCCCCCTCCCCTCACAGAAAAAATTCCACACCTTACCGAGGATTAGAACCTTGGTATCCAAAGAAGGACCCGGAATTTTATTCACTCGGCCAGCCACTCCTTCGGAAAAATTATGAAGGGTATGGAAATTACAAGAGGATAAAATGCAGGATAATTTATAACAAGGGCGTTCAAGAAATAACGACATCACTCGAGCATGCAAGAACATGGTGGATTGAACTTCACTAGTTTAGTTTAGTCGACGGGTCAACATCACTGCACACGGGTGTAACCCATAAAGACTTCGTTCCAATCCTAACCCAAGCCTATATCCGGAGAAACTCAGCTCAGTGCACGAACTCTGTAGCACCGGCGAGGTTGCTGAAATAAATTTGGGAGAAATTTTGATTGGGCAGCGCCGTTGGCTCCTCTTTTCCGATTTACAACTGAAGTGGCTACATCAAGATAACATGTAAGGACATCTGGTCTGAGACTTAGACTGAACTGGCTAATCCCCCCAGCTTGTAAGGACATCTGGTCTGAGACTTAGACTGAAGTAACTACATCAAGCTAACATGTAAGGACATCTGGTCTGAGACTTAGACTGAACTGGCTAATCCCCCCAGCTTGTAAGGACATCTGGTCTGAGACTTAGACTAAAGTATCTACATCAAGCTAACATGTAAGGACATCAGGTCTGAGACATAAACTAAACCAGCTAATCCCCTCAGCATGTAAGGCCATCTGGTCTGAGACTTAGACTGAACTGGCTAATACCCCCCTTCCACCCCCAGCATGTTACGACATCTGGTCTCAGACTTAGACTGACCTTGCTTCATAAAGCTAACAGGTAAGGACATCAGGTCTGATACTTCGACTAAACTGGCTAATCCCTCCAGCATGTAAGGACATCTGGTCTGAGACTTAGATTAAAGTGGCTAAACCCCCTAGCATGTAAGGACATCTGGTCTGAGACTTAGACTGAACTGGCTAATCCCCCCAGCATGTAAGGACATCTGGTCTGAGACTTAGACTGAACTGGCTAATCCACCTAGCATGTAAGGACATCTGGTCTGAGACTTAGACTGAACTGGCGAATCCATATACCATGTAAGGACATCTGGTCTGAGACTTAGAATGAACTGGTTAATCCCGCTAGCATGTAAGAACATCTGGTCTGAGACTTAGACTGAGTTCTTAGACTTGCTACATCAAGCTATAATGTATGGACTAGGTATAATGTAAGGACATCTGATCTGAGTCTTAGAATGAACTGGTAAATCCCGCTAGCTTGTAAGGACATCTGATCTGAGACTTAGACTGAACTGGCTAATCCCACTAGCATGTAAGGACATCTGGTCTTAGGCTTAGACTGACCTGGCTAATCCCCCCAGCGTGTAAGGACATCTGGTCTGAGACGTAGACTGAACTGGCTAATCCCGATAGCATGTAAGGACATCTGGTCTGAGACTTAGACTGACCTTGCTACATCAAGCTAACATGTAAGGACATCAGGTTTGAGACTTCGACTGACCTTTCTTCATAACGCTAAACATATAGGACATCTGGTCTGAGACTTAACTGAACTGGCTTATCCCCCTAGCTGTAAGACATCTGTCCTGAGACTTTTAGACTGAACTGGCTATCCCCCCCCCCTCCACTCACCACCATGCGATTGACATCTGGTCTGAAACTTAGAATGACTGGCCAATTCCCCTAGCATATAGGTCATCTGTCTGGGACTTAGACTGAACTGGCTAATCCCCTAACATGTAAGGACATCTGGGTCTGCGATTTAGATTGACCTTTGCTAGATAAGCCTAACATGTAAGGACATCTGTCTAAGACTTAGACTGAACTGTCTAATTCCCCCCCCCCCGCATGTAAGGAAATCTGGTCTGAGACTTAGACTGAACTGGCTACTCCACCTAGCATGTAAGGACATCTGGTCTGAGACTTAGACTGAACTGGCTAATCCACCTAGCATGTAGGACATCTGGTCTGAGACTTAGACTGAACTTGGCGAATTCGCCATATAACATGTAAGGACATCTTGGTCCTGAGACTTAGACTGACTGGTAATCCCGCTATCATGTAAGGACATCTGGTCTGAGACTTAACTGATGGTTTTAGCATGTAAGGACATCTGGTCTGAACTTATTGACCTGCACATCAAGCTAACATGTAAGGACATCTGGTATGAGACCTAGACTGAACTGGCTAATTCCCCCCAGCATGTAAGGACATCTGGTCTGAGACTTAGACTGAACTGGCTAATCCCCTAGCATGTAAGGACATCTGGTCTAGACTAGACTGAACTGGCTAATCCCCTGCATGTAGGACATCTGATCTGAGACTTAGACTGAACTGGCAATCCCCTGACATGAGGACATCTGGTCTGAGACTTAGATGAACTGGCTAATCCCCCTACATGTAAGGACATCTGGTCTGAGACTTAGACTGAAACTGGCTCTATCTTAGACTGGTCTAGCATCAAGCTATAGTATGGACTGTATAATGTAAGGACATCTGATCTGAGACTTAGAATGAACTGGTAATCCCGCTAGCTTGTAAGGACATCTGATCTGCAGACTTAGACTGAACTGGCTAATGCCCACTAGCATGTAGGATCATCTGGTCTTAGGCTTAGACTGACCTGGCTAATCCCCCCAGCGTGTAAGGACATCTGGTCTGAGACGTAGACTGAACTGGCTAATCCCGATAGCATGTAAGGACATCTGGTCTGAGACTTAGACTGACCTTGCTACATCAAGCTAACATGTAAGGACATCAGGTTTGAGACGTAGACTGACCTTGCTTCATAACGCTAACATGTAAGGACATCTGGTCTGAGACTTAGACTGAACTGGCTTATTCCCCTAGCATGTAAGGACATCTGGTCTGAGACTTAGACTGAACTGGCTAATCCCCCCCCCCTCCACTCACCAGCATGCTATGACATCTGGTCTGAAACTTAGACTGAACTGGCTAATTCCCCTAGCATGTAAGGTCATCTGGTCTGAGACTTAGACTGAACTGGCTAATCCACCTAACATGTAAGGACATCTGGCGTTAGATTACCTGAATAGCTAATACCTGGTTAGACTGACTGAACTGTAACGCCCCCCGCATTAAGGAATCTGGCTGACTTAGCTGAACTGGCTAATCCACCTAGCATGTAAGGACATCTGGTCTGAGACTTAGACTGAACTGGCTAATTCCCCTAGCATGTAAGGACATCTGGTCTGAGACTTAGACTAACTGGTTAATCCGCTAGCTGTAAGAACATCTGGTCTGGACTTAGACTGATTACCTCTAACAAGCTAATATGACTGTAATGTAAGGACATCTGATCTGAGTCTTAGAAGACTGGTAACCCCTAGCTTAAGGACATCTGTCTGAGACTAGGAAATGGTATCCCCTAGCATGTATGGACATCTGCAGACTTAATGACTGGCTAATCCATGTAAGGACATCTGTTGAGACGTAGACTGAACTGGTATCCGAGATGTAAGGACATCGTCTGGATTAGACTGACTGGCTATCCCTAGATTAGGACTGACTGGTATTCCCTACCTGGACATCTGGTCTAACTGTAAGGCATCCGTTGCAGTAGACACTGGTCTAACTAACTGAACATTGGTCTAACTACTGACGGTTATTCCTAGCTTAAGACACTGCTATAACTGAAGGACATCACTCTGTCGAGACTTGACTGGTAGAAATTACTGCAACTGGAATTCCCTAAAGTAAGGCATCTGCTGAACTTAGACTGAACGCTAATCCCTAGCATGTAAGGACATCTGGTCTGAATTTGAGACTGAACTGGCTAATCAGCTGCATGTAAGGACACTGGTGAGACTTAGACTGACTAAGCCAATCCACCTAGCTGTAAGGAATCTGGTCTGAGACTTAGATAGGCTAATCCCTAGCATGTAAGGACATCTGGTCTAGACTTAGAATGAACTGGCTAACCCACCTAGCATGTAAGGACATTGCTAGACTTACTGAAGATTCCCAAAGATTAGTGACTACTGAACTGGCTAATCCCTAGCATTAAGAACTGCTGCCCACGCATTAGGACATCTGGCTGATCTTAGATGAATGGCTAACTCCCCCTAGCAAGACATCGGTCTGAGACTTGACTTATGCTCATCAAGCTAAATGAAGGAATGGTAGACTTAGGAACTGATATACCCCACATGAAGCATCTGGTCTGAGAATTAGTGAACGGATCTCCTCACATGTAAGGCTGGCCCATACTTGAGAAGGCTAGTCCCGCATGAAGGACAGCTAATCCAGACTTAGCTGAAGGCATGCTCCTAGCTAGACTGACATGGTCTAGACTTAACCTTACGACATCAGGTCTGAAGTTGGACGACCTTGCTCATCAAGCTAACTGAACTGCATCCTTGAGATTAGGACATCTGGTGTTAGATTACGTCCCACTTTTAAGGAAATCTGGTCTGAGACTTAGTACTGTAAGGACATCGCTGATGTAAGGAAACGGTAGACCTTATGAATGGAATCCTGACTTAGACACTGGCTAACCCTAGCTAAGAATCGGTCTAGTTAGACTGACTGGCTAATGACTGAACTGTAATCCCTGGCATGTAAGAGACATCTGGTCTGAGCTTAGATGAACTGGTAATCCCCTAGCATGTAAGGACATCTGATCTGCTTAACAAACTGGTAAACTCATTTAGAAACTCCTTCTTAGACTAACTGAATGTCATCATCTGGTCTGATAAGACAACTGGTTCTTACTAGCTGAACATCTGGTCTGAGACTTAGATGAAGGCATCCCCCACCCCCAACTCAATCCACCAGCATGTAGCATCTGGTCTGAAATAGACTAACTGGCTAATCCCTCTAGCATGTAAGGACTGGTCTGAACTTAGACTGAATGGAATTATCCTACATGTAAGGACATCTGGTCTGAGATTTAGATGACTGGCTAATCACTACATGTAAGGACATCGGTCTAGACTTAACGAACGCCCCCCCCCCCCCCCTGAAGGAAGTCACTGACTGAATTGACTACCTGGCATAAGGACATCTGGTCTGGATAATTAATCTATCCGCAGGTAAGACTGGCTGAGATAATACTGGCTAATCCCCCTGCATGTAAGGACATCTGTCTGAGACTTAGATGAATGGCAATCCATATCCATGTAAGGACATGGCTGAGAAGATGAATGTTACCTCTAGCAATGTAAGGACATCTGGTCTGAGACTTAGACTGACTGGCTAATTCCACATAGCTGTAAGGACATCTGGTTGAGATTAGATGAATCTTCTGAGTCTTAATGAAGCTATCCCTAGCTGTAAGGACCTATGACTTGACTGAACGGAATCCCACAGATGTATGACATCTGGTACTCAGGCTACTGAAGCGCTATCCCCCATGTAGACTATCTGGGACTCACCGAACGGCTAACCCTGGTGAAGGAAACTGAACTGGCTAATCATAACATGTAAGGACATAGCTGTAAGACTGTTAGACTGACCCGCTACATCAGCTAACATGTAAGGACATCAGGTTTGAGACTTAGACTGATGCTTCATCGCTAACAGTAAGGACATCTGGTCTGAGACTTGTAACTGCTTAACCCTAGATGTAAGCATCTGCTGGACTAGACTGAACTGGCTAATCTCCCCCCCCAGCATGCTAGACATCTGGTCAGACTAGACAACTGGCTAAATTCCACTGAACTGGTAAGTCCCGGTGCATAGACTGCTGGCTAACACCTAACATGTAAGGACATCAGCTGAGATTGTAAGGACCTTGCTGACATTAACACTAGACATCTGGGTGAGACGTAAGGAACTGGTCTGAGACTCACTGAACCCCCACCCCCTTAGACATCTGGCTAACTTAACTGAACTGGCTTCACCACTGGAACTGTCTGAACTTGATGAAGGCATCCCACCTGAGCTTAAGGAATCTGGTACACCTAACTGAATGGCATCTGGTCTAGATTAGACAACTGGCTATATCCTCTAGCATGTAAGGAATCTGGTCTGAGCTTAGACTACTGGCAATTCCTAGCATGTAAGAATTCTGGCTGAGACTTAGACTGAACTGGTAATTACACAACATGTAAGGACATCTGGTCTGAGATTTAGATGACTGGCTCAAGCTACATGTAGGACATCTGTGAGACTTAGACTGATGCTAATCCTCCCCCAGCATGTAAGGACATCTGGTCAAGATAGACTTTAACTGGCTCAATCCCTCTAGCATGTAAGGACATCTGGTCTGAGACTTAATGACTAAATGCACCTGCATGTAAGGACATCTGGATCTGAGACTTAGACTGAACTGGCTAATTCCCCTAGCATGTAAGGACATCTGGTCTGAGACTTAGACTGAACTGGCTACTCAACCTAAGATGTAAGGACAGCCTGGTCTGAGAGCTTAGACTTGAACTGGCTACATCATAGAGCTACATGTAAGGACATCTGGTCGTGAGACTTAGACTAAACTGGCTAATCCCCAGCTTAAGGCATCTGTGTAAGTAGACTGAGTCTTAGACTTGACATAAGCTTAATTAGTAACTATAATGTAAGGAATCTGTCTGGACTTAGACTGACCTTGCCTACATCAAGCTACATGTAAGGACATCTGGTCTAAGGACTTAGACTGAACTGTCTAATCCCCCCCCCCCCCGCATGTAAGGAACATCTGGTCTGAGACTTAGACTGAACTGGCCAATCCACCTAGCATGTAAGGACATCTGGTCTGAGACTTAGACTGAACTGGCTAATTCCCCCCAGCATGTAAGGACATCTGGTCTGAGACTTGACTAACCCCCTAATTCAGACTCTGTAAGGAATCTGATGGACTTAGACTAACCCCCAGCATAAACTCTGTATGAGACTAACTGCCTTGAGATTAAGCTAACTGTTACATCGCTAACGTTTAAAGACTTCTTCAAGCTAGACTTAGACACTTGGAGTTCAAGAAGAACTTGTTTCAAGCTAAAATGGGCAACTGCCCCTAACATTATGACATCTTCTGATCTACTGAAAATTTTTTCACCAATAGCTTGTAAGGACATCTATTAGACTTAGATGAACTGGCTAATTCACTATGCATGTAAAGGCACTGGAATAGACCTTAAATGACTTGCTACATCTACTAACATTAAGACATCTGGGCTTAGTTTTAGACTGAACTGGTAATCCGTACACAATAAGGTCTGGTTGAGATTTTATTTATTCTATCATTAGGCTACATTAAGAATCTATTCTGAACGTTTGAATCGAGTTGCCTGGTATACTAATGAGCTCTGTTAGCTTAGATGAACTGGCTATCCTAGCATGTAAGGACATCTGGTCTGAGACTTAGATTGAACTGGCTAATCCCCCCCCCCCCTCCACTCACCAGCATGCTATGACATCTGGTCTGAAACTTAGACTGAACTGGCTAATTCCCCTAGCATGTAAGGTCATCTGGTCTGAGACTTAGACTGAACTGGCTAATCCACCTAACATGTAAGGACATCTGGTCTGAGATTTAGATTGACCTTGCTACATCAAGCTAACATGTAAGGACATCTGGTCTGAGACTTAGACTGAACTGTCTAATCCCCCCCCCCCCCCGCATGTAAGGAAATCTGGTCTGAGACTTAGACTGAACTGGCTACTCCACCTAGCATGTAAGGACATCTGGTCTGAGACTTAGACTGAACTGGCTAATCCCCCAGCATGTAAGGACATCTGGTCTGAGACTTAGACTGAATTGGCTAATCCACCTAGCATGTAAGGACATCTGGTCTGAGACTTAGACTGAACTGGCGAATCCATATACCATGTAAGGACATCTGGTCTGAGACTTAGAATGAACTGGTTAATCCCGCTAGCATGTAAGAACATCTGGTCTGAGACTTAGACTGAGTTCTTAGACTTGCTACATCAAGCTATAATGTATGGACTAGGTATAATGTAAGGACATCTGATCTGAGTCTTAGAATGAACTGGTAAATCCCGCTAGCTTGTAAGGACATCTGATCTGAGACTTAGACTGAACTGGCTAATCCCACTAGCATGTAAGGACATCTGGTCTTAGGCTTAGACTGACCTGGCTAATCCCCCCAGCGTGTAAGGACATCTGGTCTGAGACGTAGACTGAACTGGCTAATCCCGATAGCATGTAAGGACATCTGGTCTGAGACTTAGACTGACCTTGCTACATCAAGCTAACATGTAAGGACATCAGGTTTGAGACGTAGACTGACCTTGCTTCATAACGCTAACATGTAAGGACATCTGGTCTGAGACTTAGACTGAACTGGCTAATCCACCTAGCATGTAAGGACATCTGGTCTGAGACTTAGACTGAACTGGCTATTTCCCCTAGCATGTAAGGACATCTGGTCTGAGACTTAGACTGAACTGGCTAATTTCCTTAGCATGTAAGAACATCTGGTCTGAGACTTAGACTGAACTGGCTAATCCACCTAACATGTAAGGACATCTGGTCTGAGATTTAGATTGACCTTGCTACATCAAGCTAACATGTAAGGACATCTGGTCTGAGACTTAGACTGAACTGTCTAATTCCCCCCCCCCCCCCGCATGTAAGGACATCTGGTCTGAGACTTAGACTGAACTGGCTAATCCACCTAGCATGTAAGGACATCTGGTCTGAGACTTAGAATGAACTGGCTAATCCACCTAGCATGTAAGGACATCTGGTCTGAGACTTAGACTGAACTGGCTATTTCCCCTAGCATGTAAGGACATCTGGTCTGAGACTTAGACTGAACTGGCTAATTTCCCTAGCATGTAAGAACATCTGGTCTGAGACTTAGACTGAACTGGCTAATTTCTCTAGCATGTAAGGACATCTGGTCTTAGACTTAGACTGAACTGGCTAATTCCCCCAGCATGTAAGGACATCTGGTCTGAGACTTCGACTGACCTGGCTTCATCAAGCTAACATGTAAGGACATCTGGTATGAGACTTAGACTGAACTGGCTAATTCCCCCCAGCATGTAAGGACATCTGGTCTGAGAATTAGATTGAACTGGCTCATCCCTCTAGCATGTAAGGTCATCTGGTCTATGACTTAGACTGAAATGGCTAATTCCCCTCGCATGTAAGGACATCTGATCTGAGACTTAGACTGAACTGGCCAATCCACCTAGCATGTAAGGACATCTGGTCTGAGACTTAGACTGACCTTTCTACATCAAGCTAACGTGTAAGGACATCTGGTCTGAGACTTAGACTGAACTGGCTAATCCATATAGCATGTAAGGACATCTGGTGTGAGACTTAGACTGAACTGGATAATCCCACTAGCATGTAAGGACATCTGGTGTGAGACTTAGACTGAGTTCTTAGACTTGCTACATCAAGCTATAATGTAATGTCAAGCTATAATGTAAGGACATCTGATCTGAGACTTAGACTGAACTGGCTAATCCCGCTAGCTTGTAAGGACATCTGATCTGAGACTTAGACTGAACTGGCTAATCCCGCTTTCATGTAAGGACATCTGGTCTGAGACTTAGACTGAACTGGCTAATCCCCCCAGCATGTAATGACATCTGGTCTGATACTTAGACTGAACTGGCTAATACCCCTGCATGTAAGGACATCTGGTCTGAGACTTAGACTGAACTGGCTAATACCCCTGCATGTAAGGACATCTGGTCTGAGGCTTAGATTGAACGTTCTAATCCCCCCAGCATGTGAGGACATCTGGTCTGAGACTTAGACTGAACTGGCTAATCCCCCCAGCATGTAAAGACATCTGGTCTGAGACTTAAACTGACCTTGCTGCATCAAGCTAACATGTTAGGACATCTGGTCTGAGACTTAAACTGACCTTGCTACATCAAGCTAGCATACAAGAACACTTGGAGTTAGAAAGAACGAACTTTATTTTCAAACGGCTAAAAAATGGGCACACATGCCCGTCTAACATTCTATTCTTATTATCTCTCTACTGCAACACATTTTTTCACCAAATATCACTTGTAATTATAATAATTCTAATCTGTAATAACAACAATATAAATATATGCATTATAAAGGCATTGGAAATGTACCAAAATCATTACTACATGACTTACTAATATTGATTATTGTTGTGGCATTTGTTATTAACTAAGGTAGATATACTGTACTATCAATAGAAGTCTGCTATACGTTGGTTTTATTATTATTACTATTATTTATGGGCACGTTACACGACTTTCTCCGTAATCCCGTATATTCTCGTGAGTAACGTGATTTGTGTGAGAATCGGTAGCGGTTCGGTCCGCGTCGGTAACTTACGGGGTAAGTGAGCGTGTCGCTCAGAAAGCAATGGCAAACTACTGAGCGTAAATTTGCGAAGAAATCAACAATCAGCTGAAAGATGCTGATGTTGAAAGTGATGTCCTGTAAAGGATATGCGAACAAAAAAGCAAAAAAAAATTCTGTATTGAGATAGTGACCGAATATACTGACACCCAGCTGTCTTTACAGATATGTTTGTCACATGGAGTAATACCTCTCCATAGCATAAAACCTGAGTTGAATTTTGAGACTGTCACCAGTCACCTAACTCACCAACGTCCTCACGTCTCCGGTCCAGTATTTCCCACTGTTCTGTTCTTATGTTCTTTCAATACGCTTGGTATGTGATTTCCTGTTGTTTACCTGTCATCATCACTGAAGTCGGATGCACATAATCATGAAATATGAATGTCCATTCAGTTGTATATTCTCCACTCTTATTAATGCATCAACATTTCTGAAAACAGAAAAATAAACATTTTTTAATCTATGTGGCGGGACAGCCCCGGCAGCATCCGAATGACACAAGTTTGAAAGGAATTAAAGAGCCCACAAGAATTATTCTATCATTCTCTATGTAAAAGAATAATTATCCACCAGAAAATAATCTAGTCCCCAACCAAGGAATAAGGAAAAACTAACAGAGATTGCAAACAAGAGAAAATTACATTTTGACCACGCACGCCCCATCATTTCTGTAATGCTAGGTCTGAGAAAGCTTTGATGTCCAGATCAAACGTAAAACTCAGACATCACGGTACCAGTCGGCGGGCGCTATCAAAGGTTGACAACTCATTGTTTTCAGTACCAGGGGAGAGAAAGACCGAAAAGTGTGAAATCTGGGCTGGAGATGAATTGATACATGGACATGCTACTCAGGGGAAAACCCGTGTGATCCAAAGACGGCAATATAATGCAGGCCTGACACCTTATCTAAAAGTCCAGACTTTGTGGAGCCAGGACAACGTCTGTAATTGCCACCACAAGGGAGAAATTAGAACCAGAGTACGTTGCATGTCTTAACTCCTCCTTTCTCACTTCTGGTGATACCAAGTACAGCCAAAACTATATAGATATAGTCTATCTTCAACGAGCCACTTTTTGGCTGTTTTCTTGAGTATCAGGGACAGTGTCTTAAATCAGCATAACAGACATTTGTTCCACGTTTTCTCTCTGGGATTAGTCAGGGTAATTAGTCCCTTCTGACAGAGTTAGGGGATCTCAAACTACATCCAGAACTAACCACCAGTAGAAGAAAATGATTTTGGCTGAGTGGTTGCCCATCTGGGATCTAACACCAGCCAGTTGGTGACATATTGGGTGCTCGTCCGGGATAGAATCCGGGAGTACACCCTAGAAAATTTTGGTTCGCTTCCGACTTATTGGTCTGCTCGTTCGCGATATAATCCGGGAGTAAACCCTAGAACACTTTGGTTCGCTTGCAAGGAACGAACCTATTTCAAATCTGTTAGTCTGGTATTATTCTGGTTTTGCCCGGGGATAGAACCTAAGTCATTCTCACTTACATTCTTAGCAGCATTAGTTAGTTATAATTTATTTCTAATGTATTAGCTTGCTCGATCGTAAGCAAGATTTTGACATATTAGGAATTCTCATCCATGAGAGAATCAGAGAATAAATTCTAGACTATTGATTTTCATAAACCATTCTTTCATTCTTCACCCATTACATTTGCTAAGTATTAACTTAGGAATTTGTTTCTAGGGAAGTTTGTAGAATTTAAATAACTTGTTAAAAAGTTAATAACGGATAATATCATATGAGTTAATAAGTTAATAACGGATAATATCATATGAGTTAATTTACATCATTCACCACTGTAGAATTAATAATCACATTAATTAGTGATATTAATTAGTTTATTGATGATTTACTTGATGATTTTTTGATTACATGCTTTATCATTTGATTTAATCATGAATAATTTGATAATGCATAATTACTTCAGTGTATGACGGACTGCTTTGCATCAACTTTCTCACTCAAATTCACTACTATCATTCTCATAGCAGTGTCAGTTCCTCTTGTCACTATCCTGCTCTAGCATAAATCTAACTAGCTCTGTGTAGGGTAATAATATAATTACTTACCTGAGTTTAAGATGAGAAGAGATCATGGATGCACGCACAGATTTCTTAGAGTCCGCTAGAGGATGGGGCATATGGCTCAGCTTAGTAGGAGAGAAGCTAGAACTATTTATTAGAGATGAAATGAATTGGTGGGACAAAGAAGATGAACAGATGATGAAAAGACTTGCAGAATTAGAAGCAGATATGCGTCACAGAGCTGAAAAAGATGAGATTAAGAAGAAGCAAATTGAAATACTGAACATGGAGGAATCTACCAGCTCGATTGAGGAAAAGCCAATCACTCAACCCGAAACTCTGATAGAAAGCGGGGAAGCTGACCGTCACAAAGAAGAGGCACGCATTCCTTCGCAAATCCCCATGGCTCAGAAAAACAAAAACTTGCGCACAGAAAGGCAGATGCTTCCCTCAATTCCGAAAAATAAACGGAATATGGAAAAATGTACCCAGGGTACAGTAAACAGTCACAAATGTGAAAAATGTTTACACCACAATAAAAGCGGATTAGCTGGCTTGGCAACCCAGCAATCTCTGGAGCTTCCTAAGACTTCCCAAAGGAGAAAAATCCAGGAGGAGGAGGACCTGAGGAAAACTATTAAAGAGATCGAAGGCGAGACCTTACCCGATTCTCTTATTCCCTTCAGTTCAGATAAACTAGGAGTGGAAATGAATTCAGCTGAGACTGGAATGGATGTAAAACAGGATTCCAGTGTTTCTTTCTATGTGGCCACACAAGATGAAACAATTATCAGTATGAATTACTTATCTCAGGTGGGAGATGACATTGAAAATGACACCCCACAACATTCACTTCTATTGGATTTGGCACAAGAAAACCAGACCAGGGAGAGAATACCTCAATTGGACTTGGCACAAGAGAGCCCAGCCATGGAGGACAAACAAGACACGGAGGAGAATTCTTACGATGTCAGTATCTTGAAGTCTTTCGAAAAGGAAACTCAAGATACACAAAGCATTCATGTAGGTTATACGACGGACTCTGATTCAGGGACGATAAACATGTCTACTAACAACAAAGAAGAAAATACTTCTTTGGACAGGATGAAGGTAATACCTATCATCAACACAACTGAAGCTAACAGGGGATCACAAATGATGGACTCTGCAGCGGAACAAAACCGGAGCGGTTGGTATACTCAACACTCAGGACCTTGTTTACCTTTCACTTCAACCAATGTTGGATGGGGAGAACAGCTGTTTATGTATACTTTTACAAGGAGTGATACAAATTCACAGTTCTTGGGGAACAACATGATTTCTCAAAGCTGGACAACTTCTACTAGCCTTATACTTTCAAACACAGATTCAAAATGGAACTCTGTTGAAGAGGAACGCACCTGGATAAAGAATTATCGAGGGAAGAAAACTCTTAAATCAGGAGGGAGTAAACGGACGCCCTACCAAGAAAGAGGCAAGTATGAGTTGAATGCACATCATAAAATTATGATGTTTAGCAAATTTCCTGCCAAAAGGAGGAGATTAAAGGATTTTATGATCTTTGGCCGACGGAGGAAAAGAAAATGGAGCAACATTACTGCAACCAATTCTTTTAAGTTCCATTAGCAATCTGGTTATATGTCCGTCTCGCCTTTCCCCTGAGCGTCGAGCGTCGGCCATATCAACTCGTCACTCCTCGCTGCCTCATTATTTCCAGACTATGGTGATCATTTGCTCCTCCGAGGTGTACACGTGCTCCCACAAGGCCGCAACCAAGTCTTCCTTGTCATGCATCAATACTCCACCAAATTTTGCCGAGCCAGCCACTCTGTCCGCCTGTTCCTTCCCCAACACACCGGCATGCCCCGGAGAAAAGATCCAGGTGATGCCTGCCACCTGTGACCTCCGAAGCGAAGCAAGCTACTCCGCACGAAGCATGCCTGTCCTCAGCCTCCTCAGCATGCTTTCTGAGTCAGTTCTGAGTGTGTGTATGTATCGTGTTCTCTATCCAGCGGAATGCTGCACTGACCGCCTCCACCTCCATACTTAAGCTAGATGTTATTTTATCATAAGCCAGGCTCTCCTGCACCAAACGGAGACCATTAGCATTTGCTAAGAATCCCCAGGGACGTCTCCTACCTCTCAACACCGAACCATCTGTGTAGATAATCACATCACCCGAGCGAGCATTATCCTAAATTAGTTGCTGGGTTTCCACTTCCGTGGCCCCTGCTGGCCACACCCTGCACTCCCGGCTCAATGTGATTACAATTCTGCACAAGTCTGACCGCTCCGCTGGCACTCTGACCCACTCCTCTCTATGCCTAATGTTCTACAAGATGCACACCTGTCTGATGGTATCCTCCACCTGAGCCATCCATGATTTCTCTCTTATCAGTCTCTGACCCTTATCTGCGTCCAGCGCCTCATGCAAATGGCGATCTGTGTCTGCAGCTACTCTGAGGTATGCCTTCGCCTGCATCACCTTGTGCCTACCAGCAACATTCGGCAGACCAAGGATGCAACGCATACACACTACTGGGGTGTCTCTAGTGCATCCCAGAATGACCCGCATAGCTTCATTCTGGATGCGCTCTAATTTCACCAGCTGACACTTTGAGACAGTGAGCAGTCCTAGTTCATAATCAATCACTGAGTGGATCAAGTGCTGGTATAGTGTGAAGAGAATTCTCTGCTCTGTGTCCATTGCAGCCATAGTATTAAGTGCATTGAGTCCATTTTGAGACCTTGTCACAACCGTTTCCACATGGTCCTTGAAGGACAGACTCCTGTCAAATGTGATCCCCAGATACTTCAGTTTGTTCTCTTACATGACGCTTCTACCATCTATTGCGAGGTTTGGGACATCAGCTCTCACAATCCTGTTGTCCAGAGAGCACCACAAAACAGCCTCCTTTTCCGGGTGGATGACAGCACTCATTTCAGTGCACCAGTCAATCACTTTGTCTACTGTCGCCTGGGCTGTTTTCTCCCTATCTCTCCCCTGCCTATATGCAAGAATATCATCTGCAAATGTTAGTATCCTTCCAACCCCTGGTACTTCTAGGTTTGCAATCTTGCTGTTGCCAAGTAGCATGTCAGACGAAATGACGTCAAAAAGGAATTGTAAGAAAATCTCCAACTAAAAGATAGGAGAAACTATAGAAGTGACGTGAGAAGGCAAGAAACGTCACAGAAGTAGTCAACAACAACAACAACAACAACAACAACAACAACAACAACAACAACAGATAGTCCTTGGGCTGACAGCTAGGAGGCAGCACGATTCTTTCACGGAAAGACAAGATTTCGTTATGAACTGGCAGGAAATCGCATTGATGGCAAATGATATGGGATAGAAGAGGTAAAGTATTAAGGCACGATTCATATTTGTTAGAAAATGACGGATCGATGCAAATGCTTCAAGTGAGACTTGGAAATCACAACAAGGTGACATAGAGACCACTTGGTAAGGAGCAATAGTTGACTGGAAGCGTTAATACATTTATATCAGCAGTTGTAGAGTAGGTTCATTTTTGCTAACATTATATATCTGATTTTAATATTGTCCCGCCTGGCTGAACAGGCACAGTAATTATGAGAATTATTAATATTATTGATTTGTGAGCACAAGCATGAACACAGACAATAAATGTAGCCATAACTGCGATTGTCTAACGGCTTTGAGTTATCCATCAATGTTGGTACAAGCTTCCGAATTTCTGTTTGGAATGGTTTCTTTCTCTTGGACAATGAGTCATTTTACTGAGGTTGATTGTTATATTCTTCACTAACCATCTGGCACTCGAATACACGTTGAAGAGCGCCGGTGAGATTGCAGATCCCTGTGGAAGTCCCGGGGTTAAAATATGTGGCTCTGAGGTCCATGTACCCAGACGGAGAGCAACCCGACGAGGATGCAGGGCGGCTGCTATCCAGTTTACCAACCAGGAATTGACCCCCTTCTCCATCAGTGCGGTCATCAACATATCATAACGAACTCTATTGTACGCGTCCTCGAGATCATGCGCTGCCGCCATCGTTTCCTGTCTACTCTGGAACCCCTCATAAACATCAAAGGCAAAAGTGGCTGCATTTGACCAGGTATCTTTTCCTAGCCTGTAGCTAACCAGGCCTTGTAGAAGAAACTTCCCCCTTTCAAAAAACTCTTGTAGCTTGACAACAACTATCTTCTCTAGAACCTTCCCAAATGTATTTTGAAGGGTGATGATCCTAAAGCAGCTAAGCTTTGAATGATCCTTGAATGGTTTTGGGAGAGGGATGAGATAGCTGTGCACCCAATCCTGAGGTACTGATGCTTTCCTAATGCTCTGGTTAAAGCAGTCGGTCATCTCCTTCAGGTCTGCATAGCTCAAAGCCTTCATGTGGCCATACCTAACCCCATCGGGTGCCGTGTCTTTTGCCTTTTTCAAAATATGTTTAACATCTTCAACCCGTATGATGTCTTTATAATGCATATTCTTCATGGTGCCAGATAATTCCTCTCTAACTGCATCCCTGGTATTAGCATCATTAAGATTGGTCTGCTCTAAAAAATCTCTGGAGAAACGACTACCCTTTCTCTTTGTCTGTTGTCACGCGCACACCATCATCTCTATAAATTGTTCCCACTGACATAGGCCGATCTTTTCTTTGCATTTGTCTATACAGTTTCCAGAATTTTCGCAGTGTTTTATCACCTCCAATCTCCTTTATGAAACATCCCCATTTTTCGTTTTGGCCTCTGCAGAACAGCACTTGAAAACCTCCACCTTGTCTTTCTTGACATTTTCCGCTGTGTTCACTTCCTCTCGTTAGCTTCGGAGTGTCTGTCGCACTTTCTTTAGCTGCTTCACTGCAGCTCTAATTGATTTCCAAGCATGGTCTACCTCTGTGGTCCACTATGGGGGTTGCATAAAAGGAGTTTTAACAGTCCTGTTGCAAGCCCCCTGTCTGAGGCGACCAAGAATGCCATCAGCCCACTCATACCGGAAGGTCTTGAGCGCTCTCCCAGCCTTAACTTTTCTGGAATTAGAGATCAAGACTGAGCATGGCATGTGATCACGCCCATGGTCATTCAAAACAGTCCACTTTACATCAAGGACTGATGACTGGGAGACAAGTTGCTTAGTCAATAGCTGTGTTTGCATCGCCAGCCCTCATCGCCATTCTAGTCGGTCTACCATCATTTATGCAGACCACATCGGAGTCCACCAGGGCATTCGCAAGGGCAATTCCCCATCGGGTTTCTCCACTACTGTCCCAATCTCTGCTCCTCGCATTGAAGTCTCCACATATGAGTAGTCTACCACCTGGTAATGCCTCTAATTCCTTAAGCCAGTCCCAGTGTTTCTTTCTGACAAAACAGTCATCTGTGGCATATACATTTATGATGTTCCAATTTAAGCCACCAATCTCCATTTATATACCCTGGACCTCTCTTGCACTGTGATTCCACTGGCTCAAGTCAGGTACCACATGATTCACTCCTTCCGTCACCAGCAGACCTTGCCCATGTCTCTTCTGCCCAGTAGGTTTTATATACAGGGCATATACATGGCTTACCCAGGGCAATTGTATTTGTCTGTATTGAGCTCCTGGAGCATGATGACACCAAAATCATATATGAGTCTCTCCAATACAGGACCTCTCTGCCTGGTACTACGACAATTCCAGTATCCCATCATTCATGGTTGAAACCTAGTCTCTCCACTTTTCGTCTTGATCTCCTGGCGCTTGCCCTCTTATTTCTATGCCTTCTTCTCTCACCATTTCCTCGTCTTCTCCTCCTCACTCTCTCTTCGCTAGCCTCTGAAAGATTTGTCAAGCGCAGAGCACATGCTCCTTAGCTCCGGCGACGATTCCCGTGTTTAATTAATTCCAAAAGCAAAGTTTGGATATTGCAGGAAATACCAAGTCGCCCTAGCATTGCCTGCTTGCTAGGGAAGAGGCAGGTGATGTTCTGCAGGAGTCCATACGGAGTAGGCTTGTAAGGCGATTCAACATACCCAGGTCAGCATAGCTCATATTTACAACAACCCAGTAATTTGTCAGACCCACCTTCGCTTTTCGGGCAACCGTCTCTTGGTTGTTGTTGGTGGTCGATACTCAGACGACCGTCTTTATTTTCTATAACAATTCTCCGGTACCCACTTCATAATTTGTTGCATATATTCAAAGTATCTCAATCTTGGGTATGTATTCAAACTTATTCTTAACAGATTGAAAAGTAGTCCTTAGCCACTGGTATGTCTTTCTCATAAAGAGGGCGCGATTTCAAAGGGAAAAACAACACTTCCTCACATGACGTCACAAAATACTGGAGGCCATCGCCCTGATTAGTGAGGACGGAGACAGTCGTTGTGAGGGTCATTGACCGAATGGTTCAAAGGACATAAAGCGTCGAGCAAGTTCGCTACGATTTGGTTTGGTGTAAGCTCGGTCCCGATCAAAGAGTCTGAAATCTTTGATGTACGGTGAGCGGAGTCCCGTCAGCGACGGGGAAAAAACGATATACCGGGAGATCGTCTTTATCAAAGAATATTGTTAACCAGGTTTTGGGGCAAAGATCAAAAGATCAAAAGATGAGTGGGGGTGATTTGGTTGGGAGGAGAAAAGCAAGTGACGTCTTACCGAAGCATTATATATTGGTTGAAAAGCATGTTTGATTTAGTGTGCTAACAACTATTCCATCTAGCAGAAGTGTTTTGATCTATTCGTGGTCATAATTATAATAGGAATGACGATGTCCCGAGTTGCTTAGAGGCAAAGGACATTTGTACTAATGTGCACATGTGTTCCGATTCAGGACTACAATAGTTGTGATAAGGTAATAGTGCTTTAGCTTATTAATCTAGCATAGTGAACTTGCGTGTGTGATCGTAGGAATAGAGTGTCGGAAGAAGGATGAGGCAGGAATTAGGCTGAGGCAAGTGATGTGTAAGTGCACTCGGTATGATAGGTCTATGCTCGGATATTCTGGTAGGGTTGTCTACTGGGTGTCTGTGCCTTGCCGTTAGCTTTTCCTTCTTTTATCTAGTCGTCTGGAGTTTGATGAACTCATATGTCTTATGTCAGAGTATCGTTCTGTACAATCTGAGTATGGCCTGAGGCCTACTCTCACATAAGTATTAGTCTGAGTCAGGTTGATATCACCTGGTTATATATATATATATATATATATATATATATATATATATATATATATATATATATATATATATATATATATATATGGGTTCCAAATGTTGCTGTATGTAGCCGAGGCGCGGTGATGGGGTGAGCGCCCAACATTGCTCAAATACCTCAATGGCTCGTGAATACATAACCTATGCAGCAAATGTCCAACTCCTGGCCTTCACGTGGCGGACCTGTTTAAACTAACAGGAGAAGGGGCGACGGCGAGTCTCTGGCGCCGGAAAATAACCAGTATGCTCTAGATGTGTATGCACGTACATGCATGCGCAGACAGGTGTGTGCGCGCGTACACATCTACACTCGAGTGAGACCACAGTCTGCTCTAGCAAAGAAAGGTACTGAAGACGGAGGCAACCAGCCAAGAGGCGCACCACAGAAATCAGGATGCCACGCAATCACGCAAAATGGAATATGTCGACTACTGCTAATCGTTATGGTGCTCGCCCTGCTTTGGAGCCCCAGGCAGGTGCAGTGCCGGGCCCTATGTCTCGAAAGGGTCCAACCCCAACTACTGGAGGTCCTTCTCAGATGTCCTGTGGAGCCAGGGGACATGAGAATAGGACGACTGGCTATACTAAACGAAGACTTAAAATAATGCACTGGAATGCGGAGGGAGTCAGCAACAAAAAAATAGAATTAGAAAAAATCTTGGACCAAGAAAAAGTTAAGCATATGTTGCTTGCAAGAAACTCACCTCAATGAAAATATAGCCTTCAAAATCAGAGGCTACCAGTGTTACCGATCTGACCGAAAGAACAGGCGAAAAGGTGGGATACTGACCCTTGTAAGAAATAACATCATGGCTTCCCAAATCAAAGTCTACATGGAAGGGGCTGAGTATCAGACACTTAAACTTAAGACAGGTAATACAGATCTACATCTGATCAATTACTACTGTCCAAGTGACCGCCCACAGGCACTGGACACTCTACCACTAAAAGAAAAAATGATTGTGTGTGGCGATTTCAACAGCCACTCGCAGAGCTGGGGCTATGATTACATGGACCAGAGAGGAGAGAGACTGGAAGACTGGCAGGATGAGAATAGATTCATGTTGATTAACAAGCCGTCCGACCCGACATACTTTCTACTCGAGATCATGGCACTCTACAACTACACCTGACCTGGCTTTTCATTCACCAGACCTGGAGTGGAACATTACACGAACTGTTGGGAAACAACTTGGTGGCAGTGACCATCGGCCAGTCTTTCTAACCGTAGAAAATGAGCTTGTAAGTGAAAGCAGCACCCTTTCGAGGTGGAACTACAAGAAAGCAGACTGGGCAATGTACAAGCATCGCACCAGCATACTGGTTAGAAACCTGAACACTGAGAAAGACATAAATAAAGCAGTTGAAGAGTTTGGGAAATGCATACTACAGGCAGCGCGAGAAACAGTACCAAGAGGAGCCCGTAAACAATATAAACCCTACTGGAGTAGTGAACTGGAACAGTTGCATAATGATGTTGAAGTGTGTAGAAAGCAAGCAGAGGCCACACCCAGCCAAGAGCACCACAATAAATTCCAGCATGCAAAAGCCAAATTTCAAAGGGCCAAGCTGCAGGCTAGACGGAAAAGCTGGCAGGAGAAAACAGAGTCTCTGAACTTTGAAAGAGACACAAGGAAATTGTGGAAGCTAATAAAACAGCTTAATGACGAGGGCACAGGGAGAAACTCAAAAATTGCACTACATAAAGATGGAAAAATCTTAACAAGAAAGCAAGCAGCTGACCATTTTGCGGAATCGTTCGCACAAGATAGCAATATCAAAATTAGTCCAGAGAAACAACAAGAGATTCGAGAGAAACGACAACATACAGGACAGAAGGAAATAGTACATGAGGTTCTGGAGGCACCCATCACAATCAGCGAACTGGAGCTAGCCATATCAAAACTGAAAATGAGAAAGTCACCAGGAGCTGATGGTATCTCCAATGAAATGATCAGGAACCTAGGAACAGAGGCCAAAACAAAGCTGTTGCAGATCTTCAATAACAGCTGGACCTTAGGCAGTGTTCCACAAGCCTGGAGAGAAGCAATCATGATACCCCTCCTAAAATCAGGGAAAGATGGTTCCATTGCCTCTAGCTACAGACCAATTAGCCTCACCAGCTGTCTCTGCAAAACACTGGAGCGCATCATCAATCACAGACTGCAGTGGTACATTGAAAGTAAAAACATCCTTGTGCCACAGCAGGCTGGCTTTAGGCAGTGCTACTCTACGGAAGATCAGACAACCTACCTCTCTCAAGAAATTGAGGATGCATTCCAAGAGAAGAAGCTGGTGCTTGCGGCATGGATAGATCTGAAGAAAGCCTTTGACAAAGTCTGGAAAGAAGGTCTGATGAAGAAACTGAGAAACTGCAAAGTCAATGGAAGAATGTACAAATGGGTGAAAGCATACTTGCACAACAGAAGAGCCCGAGTACAGATAGACGGACTCAAGAGCAAGAAAGTACTACTGCGTCACGGTGTCCCCCAGGGCGGAGTCTTGTCCCCCACACTTTTTCTAATCTTCATCAATGATCTTGTTGCTCACCTACCGCATGGAATTAAAGCGGCAATGTACGCCGATGACCTGGTTCTATGGAGCACAAATGAATATGCATCAGTGGCCACCAGATTGCTACAAAGAGCTGTAGATACATTTGCTGCATGGGCAAATAGATGGTGTGTCAGCATAAACACTGACAAGTGCAGCACAACCCTATTTACCCTCTCTCCAAAACAAAAGGCAGGGATCATCCAGATAAATGGAACACCCCTAAGAGAAGATAAAGAACCAACATACCTTGGAGTAACATTTGATGGCAAGCTGACATGGAGAAAGCACACCAACAAAGCAGTAGCAAAAGCCAGAAGGAAAATAGCCATCCTGAGAAAGCTAAGTGGAACCACATGGGGAGCCAGTACGAAAATACTTAGCAAAGTTTACCAACAGAGCATACGACCACACCTGGAATATGGGTCAACTGCGTGGTGTTCAGCATCAAATACCACACTACAAGAGCTGGACAAGGTGCAAAATCAAGCACTTAGAGTCACCACAGGAGGGATGAGATCAACCCCTATAGTGGAAATGGAGAAGATGGGGAGGACACAGGCACTGAGTGAGCGCAGAGATACGAAAACGCTAATACAAGCAGAAAAGTTCCTCAGCTTGCCAGGCCACCCTATGAAGAACAGATTTGAAAACCTAGCTATGGGGCGGTTGAAAAGAAGTAGTTTTATCCACCAGGCCAAACGACTCTGCAGAGAAACCACTGATCTGCCCACAGTTGGTATCCCCCTAACAACTATTCCAGAGCGAACTCCATGGAAAGATGAGCATAGACTATCGTTACAAATCCAGACAAAAGTGAGAGGAATATTTGACAAGGAAGAACAGAACAGTGTGCAGCGCAGAACAGCCACTCTCAGCTTCCTTGATGAAGAATACCCACAGGACCTCTGGATCCGAGTCTACACAGATGGGTCAGCACAAAATGCTGTTCGAAATGGAGGAGCGGGAGTGTACATAGAATACCCAAATAATACTAGGGACACAGCCAGAGTACCGACAGGAAAGTACTGCCATAACTATGATGCCGAAATTGAGGCAATCAAGATAGCAACAGAGAAATTACTAAATAACAGCAATGGTACTCAACCTGTGGTGCTACTAACAGATGCAAAATCAGTACTCGAGGCGCTCCTCTCTGGGAAATTGCCAGTACTAAGGACACTACTTTCTGAACTTAGCAGTCAGCATAAAGTCACCATACAGTGGATACCATCCCACTGTGGAGTACCCGGAAACGACAGAGCTGATCAATTGGCTAAGGAAGGAGCCAAAGAGGAACAGCCTGATGTGCCCGTTACATACCACCAAAAGAAAAGAATGATCAAATCAGTCAGAAAGCCACCAAAACCTGCTCAAGATGACTACCACATTATGGACAGACCAGAACAAGTCATTATTCTGCGCCTCAGAACAGGACACAATAGATTACGCAACCACATGTATACAAAATTCAAGATTGGTGAAACAGCCATGTGCACATGTGGATTGGCGTCGCAGACAGCAGAGCACATACTCCAAGACTGCCCAAAATATAACATATCTAGGCAAACCTTCTGGCCTAGAGAGACGACAGTGGAAGATAAACTCTATGGACCACTGTGTGAACTGAAAAAAAAGTTCAATTCATGCAAGAGACGACATTGCAGATATAGACATATTTCAAGCGAACGAAAGAAGAAGAAGAATATATATATATATATATATATATATATATATATATATATATATATATATATATATATATATATATATATATATATATATATATATATATATATATTCGACAGGTTCCACGGAAAGTCACCTGACATACCCTTGAGAAGAAGAAATGGCACTTCTCGGGTGCAGAGATAAATTACCTCAAGAATATGAACTCTGTGTATAGGAATTTACTTCTCTGGGGCAGAGCGAAATAACCAAAAGATTCTGAACGCTGTAAAAATATAAAAAGGAAAAAGGGATAACTCACGAACAGTTTCCATGCATACAAGAATAATTAATTGACTAACCGGCGACAGTGTGTCGGACATATCTAGATACAGTGGTTTAGACAGTGTTGATGTGCTTTCAGCAATAGATTTTATTAACTGTTGTTGTTTGTCCATCAAGAATGATGATGACCAATCATTTCATCCAGTGGGGTTGAAGGTGTGGAGCCGTGGGTTCTAAGATGGCTGATAAGGCCTATTTTGGCTCGAAATGTTCTTTGACAATGTGGGCAAAGAATGCTTGACGTCTCTGGAGGAGGATTTCCTGCAGTGGTTTTTCTGTCCTGCCTTTTCTTCACAGCTCTTGCAGTCCTGGTTGCCTCACATATGACTGCACCTTTGCGCAATGATGCACGCCACGAATTTCGGTCTCTGGCTGCAGCCTCCCAGGTGTCATGATGAATTCCAAAAGCATTCAGTGAAATTTTCAGAGTGTCTTTAAAACGTTTCCTCTGGCCACCTTGGGAGCGTTTACCACAACGCAGTTCGCTGTAGAAAATTCGTTTAGGGAGCCTGTGATCTGGCATGCTGAGTCAAGTGACCAGCCCAGCGAATCTGATTCTTCATCAGTATAGTGTGGATACTGGGCATGGATGCTCTTTCTAGGACTTCAGTGTCTGGAATCTTGTCTTGCCATTTAATCTTCAGTAGCTTCCTTAGGCAGACTGTGTGGAAGTGGTTTAATTTCCTAGCGTGTCGCTGATAAACAGTCCAGGTTTCACAAGCATATAGCAGTGTGGATAATACAACTGCTTTGTAGACTTTAGATCTTGTTTGCAGGCTTATTCCAGTTCTGTCCCATACATTCTTGTACAGTCTGCCAAAGGCTGCACTGGCCTTGGAGATTCTTGCATTCACTTCGTCATCGATTGTGGCAGCTTGTGACACGGTGCTGCCAAGATAGGTGAATTTGTCCACAACACTTAGTCTATGATCATTCACTTTGATATTCGGCACAGTGTGATTATTCCCTGGAGCTGGCTGGTACATAACTACAGTCTTCTCCAAGTTGATATTGAGCCCAAAGTTGGCACAGGCATGTGAGAAAGCTGAAACATTATGTTGCATGTCCGCCTCTGAGTTGGCGTATAGAGCGCAATCATCAGCAAACAGGAGCTCTCTGACGGTGCCGCTGTTAATTTTGGTTTTAGCTTTCAGCCTTCTGAGATTGAATAACTTTCCATCCATACGGTAGTTGATGTCTATTCCAATGTCGTCATTCTCGAAGGCATTCATCAACATGGCTGAAAACATGAGGCTGAACAGTGTTGGTGCCAGGACACATCCTTGCTTCACTCCATTGGTGACAGGAAAGGGTTCAGACAGTTCGCCATTTTCCTGTACTCTTGCCTGCATGCCGTCATGAAATAGCCGCACTATTTGGACAAACTTTCGTGGACAGCCATATTTTGCCATAATCTTCCACAGTCCTTCTCTGCTGACTGTATCAAAAGCCTTGGTAAGGTCAATGAAAGTGGAGAACATTTCGCAGTTCTGTTCCTGACATTTCTCTTACAGCTGCCTTGCAGCGAAAATCATGTCAACAGTTCCACGTTCTTTTCTGAAGCCACATTGACTCTCAGGAAGAAGACCTTGATCGAAATGGGCTGTGAGGCGATTGAGAAGAATTCTGGCGAGTATCTTCCCTGCAATTGAAAGCAAGGAGATGCCTCGGTGGTTGTCACAGGATTGGCGGTTTCCTTTACGTTTTTAAAGGTGGACTATTGACGCGTCCTTAAAATCTTGTGGCATGGTCTCGTTCATCCATATGTTTGTGAAGACTTGGTGAAGCTGCTCTGTTAGGACCGGCCCACCTGCCTTGTATATCTCTGCTGGGATGGAGTCAGGACCAGGTGCCTTGCCGCTGGAGAGTTGCTGGATGTCTTTGTTTATTTCCACTATGGTTGGCAGGTCATCAAGTGTCTCATTGGTGGGAACTTGAGGAAGGCAGTTGATGGTTTCATCATCGAAGAAGGAAGTTGCATTTAAGATTTTGCTGAAATGCTCTGCCCAGCGTTGGAGGATTTCTTTCTTATCGGTGACCAATGTTCCCCCGTCTGCACTGAGGAGGGGAACTATGCCTGGTGATGAAGGACCATAGACCGCTTTCAGTGAGTCGTAGAAGTTTTTCATATCATGTCTGTCAGCAAAGCCCTGAATTTCATCAGCTTTGCTGCTCAGCCAGGAGTCCCGCGTGTGCCGAAGTTTCTGCTGCACTACTCTCTGAATGTTCTTGAAAGCATCTTTTTTTATGTTGACTTTGGGTCATTCAAATGTGCCTTGAGGAGAAGATGTTTCTCGGCCAGCAATTGGTTGATGTCTTCGGAATTTTCATCAAACCAGTCTTTATGCTTTCGGGGGGCTGGACTCAGGATTTCCATAGCAGTGTTGTAAATTGTGTCCTTTAGGGCTCTCCATTCTGTTTCTGTATCCTGTTTAGCTTCAGCATTGGGCTTGAGGCGGTCTTCCAGCATATTTTCAAACGACTGCTGCATTTTCTTGCTGTTTAGGCGGGTGACATTTAGCTTTGTTTGCATTTTCGCCCCTTGAGGACGCCGTGGTGGCCTGATGTGGATGTTCATTTTCGAGACAATGAGACGATGGTCTGTCCAAACATCGGCACCACACATGGATTTTGTCACTCGAACGTCTTGTCTGTCACTCCTCCTGACGATGACATAGTCAATGAGGTGCCAGTGTTTCGAGCGAGGGTGCATCCACGATGTCCTATTTCTCATGGGGAGACGGAAAATTGTGTTCGTAATCAGGAGATCATGTTCGGCACATGTCTGAAGGAGGCGGAGTCCATTGCTGTTACAATTTCCGACTCCATGCTTTCCAATAATGCCACTCCAAGAGGTTGTGTCCGTGCCTACTCTGGCATTGAAATCCCCAAGGAGTATAAGTTTGTCTCCTTTGGGAACATATGTTAATGCATTGTGCAGGTCCTCATAGAACTTGTTCTTGACATCATCTTCGTTGGTCATAGTTGGTGCGTAGACACTCACAATGGTTGCGTGCTTCCTTCCATTCAGCAGAGGCAACTTCATGGTCATGAGCCTGTCGTTTATAGCCTTTGGAAATCCAGCTAATTTGCCGACCAAGGCCGACTTAATGGCAAATCCCACACCGGATTGGCGTCTTTCCTCGCTTTTCCTTCCACTCCAGAAAAATGTGTAGCCGGCACCAATTTCACAGATTTGGCCTTCTTCTGCAAGTCGTGTCTCGCTCAAGGCTGCAATGTCGATGTTGTACCTGCCCAGCTCTCTCCCAATCAGTGCTGTTCGTCTCTCTGAACCCGTCGCGCCGTCTCTGTCAAGTAGGGTGCGTACATTCCAAGTTCCAATTGTTAAGGGAATATGGTTTACTCTTTTAGCTTTGCTGGTTTTATCTTTCTTTGTATGTCGACCTCAGTTAGGGTACCCACAAACCGCGGCTAGCTGGTTAGTTAGTGATGAAGCAGACAATGTTTAGGGCACCTTTTCTAGCCCCTTCCTCATGCTATAGAGGTGAGCAGTGTGTTCCTATAGAGGGCTGCTCAGTCGCTCAGGGGGCTGCCGAATCCCACTGCTGCTCCGGTCAGTAGAAGACGACTATATGGCCTGAGCCGCCTGTGTGCAGGTCTGCGACTACGGCTGCCAGCGTACCCACGCCTGCCGCTTTGCCGCTCGCCCATCGCCACAGGGCTTGAAGGTGATATGTGACGTTGGATGAAGAATGACTTGCGCGATGACTTGGATTAAAGTGAGGAAGAGTTGCGCAATTCGTCGACCTCACTCTCTCGCCTGAGTCCATCTGAGTCCAGTGGCAAGACAAGTCGAGACGATTGGAGACGAATACAGGTGCAGTGAATGACCAGGGCGCTCTACGTGCCTTGCCGTGCTCATTACGTTCCATAACGCTTTGCAGGTAAATGCCGTCTTGCCCGTTGAATCAGGAATGATTTCTTCCGCGCAGTCTGCCGAATCCTGTCTTCACATGCTGGGTAGGCATACCCTAGTTTACCTCTTGGTTTGACACCAAATCGGATACCCATGCCTGGTTTAGCCAGCCTCTCACAGCTGTTGCCCGGGGGGTGGCCGCTGTCGCATGCTGACAGATACTAGGAGCCACAGACACGAGCTGGGTGTCAGACTTGGACCACTGGGGGATGGGTCCTGAAAGGACATGAGAGCCATTCTTACCAAAGGTGCTACCAATGCCTGACACCCCGTACCCCCCCCCCCCCCCCCCCAACTACCTGAATTGTGAGTGTGTAGAATTCAAGGACTTACATTAATCCCATTATTCAGTGGTGATCAGACCATGCACAATTTCAAGATATTGGAATACGGCCAGAATCAGACGGAGAGAAGCATCCCCGGGTGAGCTCAATCCAAATCTGTGTGGTGTGTCGTCGAATGGCCGTATAATGATGAGAGATGGGATGCTAAACATAGACATAAAGAGTCCTATCTCGCACACGCAATAGACTACACTACAGATTACATATACACATTCAATACACTCACCTGAAATAGTTTTCTGCATTAAATATTCTATTAATGGATTGAGGAAAGTGTTGTCGGGGTATGTTCTGGAGGAATAAAGTGAGAGAGAGAGAGAGAGAGAGAGAGAGAGAGAGAGAGAGAGAGAGAGAGAGAGAGAGAGAGAGCGAGAGAGAGAGAGAGAGAGAGAGAGAGAGAGAGAGATTATAAGACATAACGGGGGGGGGGGGGGGGGGGTTGTAGAAAAAGGTCTTACAGTAGTCCCACATTGGAAAAAAGGGTTTAAAGGTGTGCTTGTTGACTCCACTTCCCCCCCCCCCCCCCCCCCCCGGGGACGACAAGTGACACATGAAACAACCATTATTAGAAAATAGATTGTGGAGCGTATCTTAGCCCACGCCAGTAACATATAAAAATTATTAAATGTAACGCCATCGAACCACATGATTATCAAAGCACTTATAAGTCATTAATTTTGTTTTCTTTGTTCGGCGTCTATAAAATCAAATGACTTTCTTTTACCTCTTCTCCCGATTTCTGGTCTCGCGAACTATGTTGGCTTTTCCAGCTTTTATTATTTGTACATACTGTGACTCCTATGTTAGCTAATTAGTTTTTGTTAATATCGTAAAGGCTTTTTAACTTTCGTCGTCTGGCGATTAAGTTCTTATACGCAATATCCGTCACGTCTCCTTAACCCCACAAGACACTCTTCAACCATCTTCTCTGCAGTGCTGCAGCGCTAGCTTTCGACTTATCTATCTCACGATTCATAAAGCATGAAAATTCCCCTTTTTTATATCGCTTTCTCTTATATTTTCGTACGCCTGTTCTTAATATTTCAAATTCCCATTTTAAATACGGCATCTTCGTCATCTAACGAGTCAGAAGACAAGTATCAATGTTTTTTTTTTTTTCAGCACTGTTATCTGAGCTAATTTTTGATCTATCCTCCTAATAATTCACGAGGCTTGGAGAATTAAATTCTCCTCGTTTTGTATCTCTTTCTCTAAAATTGTCTACGTTTCTTCTTAATATTCCAAAGTTCCTGTTATAGTCGGCACCATCTTCATGTGATGACTCAGGATGTGATGTCACAGCCTCACATTATATGGTAAACCAACATAAGTTAATAGACATTGGCGAAGGGCTACAACTCCCGCCCAAGGGAAAGAAGTAAGACACTCGAAGGCCAGAGTACTCCAGAGCCTTCTCGAAGGACTGGTCAGTGAGTCCACTGTCCCGTGGACACTGATGTGGCCCGCCTATTGCGGGGTCCACGAGGAACTCGGACAGAGTTACCACCCGTGTCGCATTGCGACACGTGTGAACCGGCAGAGACAGACGGGACATCGGAGAGGCAACAGGGCCTGCCTTAGAGGGACTTAATAGTTCAGACCCATGTGTATTTAGGGTCATAGACATATGCTAGATAGTTTGCTTAGAATGTTTGTTATAATCATGTGTGATGTTAAACCTCTGTGATATGCAACGTGTCAGTGCGGGCTTGTTAAACCCACTGCGCCAGCGCACTGTATAGCTAAGTTCAATAAATGTTGCTATATTATA
>JACEFZ010011151.1:0-61851 GCA_014155875.1 Cepaea nemoralis
TGTTGATATTTGATATGCCATTGTCTTTGAACCCATGTAAAGCAAATGTTGTACCCTTTTATATATCAACAGAGAACAGGGGAGGTGGAGAGGCCTACTTCTTTATGGGGACATACAAATGGGAGTCCCCACTTCAGGATTACAACTCCTTTGAAAATGTGGGAACTATAATATAACAGTAACCACAATGTCTTCAGGAAAATACCAGCATAAATCTGCATCAATATTTGTCAAAGCTGAATGGCACTGAGAGGGTCTCAATTTAAACCCAAATCACAGGATGGACTCCTCTAATGGTGCAGGAATTACCTTCAAGATTAGAAGTGAATATCCTCATCTCCATGGAGCAACATCCTGGACTCAGTTGTCTCAGACAGGACATGATCAAGATGACCGCTGTGAACCTGAGACTTACCATTATTTTCCTTGGGACTGTAGCAGCAGTACTGTCCAGGAAATATTTACATCAGCTCATCAATAGTTGTGGTGTATCAATGAGAATGTGATCCCATTTTACTTGTTCATTCCATGGAACTTGGATTAAATTCAACTTACAAGCAGGAACCAGAATCTTGTATTTTATCCTCATTCAGAAAAACGTTTTGGGAGAGACGTGTGTTGTAGAATGATGCTGTATAGTGGAGCTATCTCTCTACCGACTGGATGGTATGCTGACTGTTATGTATTGTTTAACCCCAGTCGCCAGCTTCTCGGCCAGTCTACTCACCATTGAGAGGCCATGATTATCTGATCATAGACTGTTCACAGGAGGGATTAGACTTATATGGGAACCTTCATGGGAAAGCTGCAACCTGGTACCTTCCCAACACCACTTCAGGTGATAACAGGATGTTTATGGACCAGAATGGCGGTGTGTCCCTATGCCTGCCCAATACTAGAAAGTCTACCAGTGTTGTACTCTCAGTGACAGTTCAAAGGATAATTCATGACGTACTTAAGTTGTGTATGAGGAGTGATAGATTAGATGTGTGATGGAGGCGAGTTGGAGAGTTTTGAGATTGGGTGTCTGTTGGTAGGTTATTAGAGGAGCTACTAATTTTTCCAATTTCATACTCACATTGCATATGATGGCTTTTTTTTTAAAATGTAATTTTTGAGATGGAACATGGGTCTTCACTCGACCCCTACAGCCAGCTCAATAAAAGATGGTGTTATAAACAGTACATGTACCTGTAATGTCTTGGTCTGCTGGTGTAAAGTACATTATTGTACTTCTGTACTTCTGTACTATTGTATAAAGTCCTGTCCAGTTGTTGTCAAGTACAATTCCTGGTGCATGTCTCGTTCAACTGTTGTTAATGTCAGTAATAGGTGAAGGTTCTGTAGAAATGTTGTCCAGTATCTCTCATGTTGTATGCCTTGTTCACTTGTTGGTGTAAACATTTCCATGTGAATGTATGTCCAACTTTTGTCAAGAACCTGTCATGTAGATGTCATGTTCAACAGGTGTTAAGTACAGTTATTGATGTTTATGTTCACTACTGTTGAGTCCTAAAGTCCTAATGTCTAATTGTACAACTGACATATGTCATTTTGACACACATAAAAATAAATGGAGATCTAATGTGGCGGACTGAAAGCACACTGACAACATTATGGTGAGAGAACTAATTCCTCGGTTGTACAGGGGCGAATAGTCCAGATCTCTTCATGGCCTTTAAGGGGAACGTTTTCTTCTTTTATAAATTTTCTGTGTGGATAGTTGGGCTTAGATCTAGGAATCTCACAGTGGGGGATCTGAGCCAGAAAAACTGGTTCCTCTAAAGGGCTAAGCGGAAATGATTTTCTATCGCATTTGAGATGCTCTAGACATAAACTTGCCAAATCATATCCTGTATCTTGTCTATCTATTATACAAGATATATTTACAGAGACCACTTATAATTGGGACCTCTGTCTTCGCCTAACATGCCACAATATACACATGATAATACATGTATTACATTCATTGCATGGTGTAATTACCTACACATTACTTCTTGATGAAGGGTATGGAGTAATCATTTTCTCTCAGTCATAATAAAATCTTTCAGTAGAAATTCTTTCATACTCCAAGTATTCTCATTCACACTTAAGTTTATTTAAACAAGTTTAACTGTATCACTGAATCTTTCATACTCAAAGTATTCTCATTTACTTTTGCTTTCTGGAAATGGTACATCGTGTATACACCTACAACATTTTCCATACACTTAACATCGCAACAAGCACCCCATATTACAAAGTAAATTGCAAAACAGGTATTTTGGCTTTTGTTTGAGCGCACATGCGCGCGCGCGCGCGAGAGAGAGAGAGAGAGAGAGAGAGAGAGAGAGAGAGAGAGAGAGAGAGAGAGAGAGAGAGAGAGATAAAGAGCAAACCTGAACAGAGACGGAAGTTAGCTGCAATGGGTAGTAACTTCATCACAGGCACAATGGATTTATTTGGGGTGTTCTTGTAAACGCGTTTAAATCACAGGGTGGACGCAAATTATATACAGTATTTCCAGGAGGGGATAATTTGGGGAGGTAACTTGCCCTCTGCAGTGATTATGCAAGAAAAGTATTATGCATATGTAAATTAACCTTTCATACTCCTGAAGGTACCAAGAACAGAGTGTGTGTGTGTGTGTGTGTGTGTGAGAGAGAGAGAGAGAGAGAGAGAGAGAGAGAGAGAGAGAGAGAGAGAGAGAGAGAGGTGGAGGGGGAGCGCGCGCAAACCTAACAAAGACTGGAGTTAGCTGCATTAGGTAACAATTCCAAAATGCTGAATTCATTCATTAATTCATTCAGAATCATGTCCTATGCAGAACCTTGCTCCCATAACAACCTCCTGGAAAATCTTCTCGGTCATAAGCAAGATGTCCCGCGTTCGATACACCCATTTGGAGTTCATCTACCACATCCTGCACCAATCTTTTGCATGGACGTTCCGCTCCCTCTCTTCTCCGGACCTGTACCCCTCCAAGATTGTTCTCTCCAAACGTTCATGACGGTTCAAGTGACCAAAATGTTTCAATGTTCTTTGTTTTATCGTCTTTAGTAAGCCAACCTTCTTAAATATTCAAATCTTGTTGTATGGATCAGTTTGTTCTTTTCTGTATCCAAGGTATTCGTAGAACTCGTCTATAACATCTATATTTAAAGGTATTTATGCTCTCTTCAACTTGTTTGGTAAGTGTCTCACAGGCGTATGTTGCAATGGGAAAGATGCATGCTCTTCAAAGTCTATTTGTTCTAGTTCTAGCTGTCCCACTCCATGATGTATTCAGTTGTGATCTCTGAAAAGCAATAGATATTCGTCTTTTAATTCCTACCATCGTGTCACCATTGTTGGTAATTAATTACCCTTGATACTGGCTATTTTCCACCACCACCAATTCTTCCTCTTTAACATATATTCCTTTCACCATATTAGTTTTACCTGTAAGCTTTATCTTTGTTTTTGCTATGTTAAGGTATAAGTTATGATTTTCACTATTATTTTGCGTTGAGGTTATTAGTTTTTCTATACCATTCGGTGATTGGGTCGAATAACTGACAAAGTGACGAGCACGGGCGGTATAATAATTCTGTACTATACTTGAAAACGACAACGAAAGCTCTGGGAAAAAGACGAAAAACTAAGTTTAGCATTCCATGTTAATCATGGGTGAGTGGCGTGCAATGCACACACACACACACACACACACACACACACACACACACACACACACACACACACACACACACACACACACACACACACACACACACACACACACACACACACACAAACCACAACAACAACAAAGACAACCAACATATTTTTGTACTAAATAAAGTTATCAAAGAAGATGACGTTAGAAAAAAGACAGTTACATCCTACCTTGTGTGCACATATCCGAATCTTACAAACAAAGCAGCAAAAAAAGTTTGCGAATGTAATATACATCTTGGAAACCGTCATATCGATGTTTAAATTTCCCCGCACTAACCTCCGGTTTCTATAGTGCCAGCAACCACCACCATCATACTCAACGTCGAATTTGAAGAAGGGAGGAATTAGCATCATCCTAATTTAAAAACGGAGCGCTGATTTGAAATACGAAACGACAATATTATAATTATAGCTAAAAAGGAACTCTGCCATTGGTAACAAATTATACATGACGTCATAGCCCAAGCTAGGACGGGCTGGAACAAAAATGGAGAATGACCGACAGAAGTTCATTGTGTGAAAACAAAAAAGCTTGCAGCTGGCGTTCAGATAGATGACGGCCCACTGGACTGATGGCCTGGGGTATTCTACTAAACGATTCTACTAAGGATTAACACATCAAGAAGAGGAAGAGAGAGAGAGAGAGAGAGAGAGAGAGAGAGAGAGAGAGAGAGAGAGAGAGAGAGAGAGAGAGAGAGAGAGAGAGAGACAGACAGACAGACAGACAGACAGAGAGAGAGAGACAGAGAGAGAGAGAGAGAGAGAGAGACAGACAGACAGAGAGAGAGAGAGAGACAGAGAAAGGTATCGGCCTATAAAGAGCCAGCGAACTTGGAAAATCAAAACCGAGTTTGCAGCTTGAACCCTGCTGACGTTATGCTAGAAGATGCAATTCAATTATATTGAAGGTATGTTAGATCCATCTAGATCCAGACCTGACTCCATATGGGAGCACCTGGCTAGTGAGATGGAGAAGACTAATCTGAAAGAAACTACCTGCAAGAGTTTCATCTAACCACTTAGGACAGGTAACATAGGGAACCTATACTAGTATCTGAGAGTGGAGAAACAAATTCATTATTCTACTGCCTGGACCAGATAAAAACTCACTATGAGCATTCAATACGCTTAATCTCATTGAACTGTTTACAAAGAGACTCCATAGACTTGAAGTAAATCAACTTGAGTGTACAATCAGTTGTATACTCCAATGTCAGGTCTTAGTCAGATATGATTGAGCTACCGTATGACAGTAGACGGTACTACCTGCTTTCTGTTGCGCCGAATGTTGGGCGACGCTCACCAAACCCGACATCTCACATTGTGCCAACGGCTTCGGGCGAAGGAGTGCAATTGGGAGGGTGCAAGCATTACCCTAGTGCGAGGAAATGCAACCTATATACTAAATGTCAAGGCAGGGCAGACCAAGTTCTAAGCCTTGGTCGGCAACTGGTCTAGGATGAAGCTCCGACAGGCGGACAGTAAGAGTATTGCTTTGCTGATCCGGCAGCTTCTGCAGTTGTCTTGTTTCAGACGTATTGGTGTTTCCTTTCATTTGGAGTAATCTAGGCAGGCCGAGAGATGGGTCATGCTGCATGACGGCTGATCATATATGTTTGGTGTAATTGTACTAGTTTTCATGCATAGTGAACAAAGACTTCAAGGCTGGCCTTGACACGAATGTTTATCAACCTGAGAAAAACCATTGCCTTAGTCAGGTCTTCGAAATCAGCAATTGCTCCAAGATATTTGATACACTTAAGATTGTTACTTTGTTCATTTATAGACCCTACACGACAGTTGCAGAGATAGAGACAGACGGAGAGAGAGAGAGAGAGAGAGAGAGAGAGAGAGAGAGAGAGAGAGAGAGAGAGAGAGAGAGAGAGAGAGTTGTGGCTACAGATAAGTAAACACCCTTGGACGAAGCTCTTGACACAGTTTACGGCTCTGATAAGAGGAAAGTCATGCATGACTCTGACAGGGAACACAATCAGAGAAGTGTCCATGCTTGAGAACATTCGGAGAGAAGAGGAGTTGAACAGAATGCCCGAAGAAAAGTTTGCAACGTGCACCATTAGTAATTTGACTCTGTTGACTGTTGCAGATGAGGACGGAGCACATGTGAGAACGTCCCGAGTGCTACGATGTCGGCTCTTAACTCAACACGAAAGCTGCAGAACCAGCTAAACCGTCTGCGTTTTCATTTTCTTTTACACCAGAATTTCCTGATATTTAGAACTTAAATAAAGATCCTAGTCGTGGATTTCAACTTCTAGCATTGACTCGAACCATTGACTACGGGTGTATCCGGGCCTTAATCTCTATAGCATGTTAAACCATTACAGGCGAAGGGATCGAATTCATTGCACCGTTGTTTTCCCGTATGACTCGGTCTCTTTCAATCACCAAGCTACTCTACTCCCTTCAGAAACGGACTGTGGGTTTAATTCAATCTAAGCATGTAACAGACAATTCTAATCTATACAAACGCCTTCAGTTACTGCCACTCCGCAATCGATTACTTTTCAATAAAGTCAAACTAATTCACAACATTGGTCATTATTTAAATGTAATGCAAGACACAGCACACGTCTAAATATGTTTCCTGTCCCGAAGTCCAGGAAAGACAAGATGAGTAACAAAGCGAGCGCACTCCACAGCTCATCTGTGGAACAATCTTTAACAAGCCTTCAAAGAAATATCTAATCCTTATACACATGATGGGAAACTATTCCACACTATCTCAGTACAGAATACTTGTCCCCTTAATAATAATAATAATAATAATAATAATAATAATAATAATAATACTAACAACAACGAAACCCTAATGTAACAGTCTCCTATTGATAATACAGTATATCTTCTTTAGCTAACTCATTCAGGCCGCGAGTGGAATTTTTTTCAAAGAGTGCCAATTAGTTGAGACCGACTACTACAGAAAACCAGAAGTGTCTCGCCGAGGTAAGTTTTCCTTATTGAGGGCCAGGAGACCACAGTAAAGTCACCACATTCATCTGAGGAGAAATCTCACTATGGATAACCTGACGCGTGTTGTCTCCCTTATCTTTAACTCACAAAGTTAGACAAAACTCCACAAGAAAATGAAAAAAAAACACCTTGTTATAAATTATAATATTATAATGGGAAAACAAGACTGGGAAGGGTGATACTCGATAGACATCACTATTATAAACAACAAAATTCAAAAAAAAGAAAAAAAAAAGAAGAAGAAGAAGAAATAAGTAGTTATAGTAGTCATCACCGTTAGTTAATTAAAATGTCATGATCCATCCCCGGAGGTTAACGTGAATATCTCTGATTTCACAACAAGTGATAACTAAAATGTCTCTATTTCACCACAAGTGCTAAACTATAATGTATCTTATTCCACCACACGTGATAAACTAAAATGTCTATTATTTTTAATCTATCGGGTTCCATGGTAAGCAGGTTACTACTTTTGTTGGCCGTTGCTTTTATTGAGAGTATCATTATGGTACTTAACAGAGGTCTATAAGGCTCGGGTTGCTCTGAGTTCGGACGGTTCCTTGCTTCCATTGATATTTCGCTCTTCCTGCATTAGAAAAGCAAATCCCCTCCTCCTTCACTGATGATGTAGCCTCTCCTAATGACGATATTCTTCATTCAGGACCACATCCCGCGTAAGACATAATAATACTACTATCCCCTGTTGAAAACATGGACCAGTACATATATCCATACTCACAGAAAATGGGGGAGGGGAAAGAAAGGGGAGAAGTGGAAGGAGTATTAGGCAGGTGCAGTCTAGCCAGACCTTGCCCGTTGTTTGCCATCACTATACAAATTGGATGTGACTCAAACTCCCACACTAACATCTGATGTAGGCATTCACATCTCATACCAGCAAGATATGTCTACTACATTCATGCGCTGTGCAGGTTAATCATTCTCGTGTTCTCAGGGCCCAGTCGCCTAGTTTATCTGAATGGCTATCAGCAAGAATAACACCACCACACAACCCTGGCAATAATTTATTCTCCAGGATGAATGGCCGCATAACATAACATCATATTTATGTCACATATTTATACATTTATAGAGACAACTCATCCATAGCCCCTAAAAACTGATACCTTCGAAGGAAACAATACAGAGCTTGGATCCATGGCCAAGATACATTATTTAACTGTATTTTAAGTTACTGCAAAATAAATAATATTGGCAACAATAGTTTTTATGGTTTGTTTACAGTGTATAAGACTCAATCCTGCCTCACGAGATGACCTGCTTTATTCGCAGTGGTGCATTGATATCACGGTTACAAGTATGCCAAGGCCAGCCGCTCCTCAGTCACACAGACCCTTTCATCTGAGATCCACTCGATCGCCGAGCATCAGAACAAACCACGAAAAAACGTTATCTACTGATCTACCAATGCACACACTCCCGCTGCAAACACTGTTACAATACGTCCACCCTTCCCACTTGCAACAGACCCATATGAGTGTGGGTGTCTCTAGTGTGAGACATGGTCCTTTGCTGCATGCAGCTGGCGGTTGGTCTCCAGGTTTTACTGCATAATCTTAACTGGATTAGAATCCTGCACTGTTATCCTTAATGTCCGTGTGCCGCTTGATGTGCTCGATAAGTTTCATGTTGTAGGCTAATGATATCGTGTCTGTGTCTGGTACTAACGGTCTTAAGTTGAGAGTGTAGAATATTCGTGGCGTTAGTGTCGGTGTTCCGCGCCGAAGTGCCGTTGCGTCGTTTTGGTGTCAAACGACGCAAATCTATGACGTATTTCTATCGTGGTGCGTTGTATAGTTACTTTTGGTGCTTAACTTCTATTCTTATATTTCTATTATTAATTTATGTGTGTGAAAACTAATTAACTCATTTCTGCCACATGACATTGTTGTATGGTTGCAATGAAAGATAGCTACATATGGTCTTGTATGGTTGACATGAAGGATAGCTACATATGGTCTTGTATGGTTGACATGAAGGATAGCTACATATGGTCTTGTATGGTTGACATGAAGGATAGTTACATATGGTCTTGAATGGTTGACATGAAGGATAGTTACATATGGTCTTGAATGGTTGACATGAAGGATAGTTACATATGGTCTTGTATGGTTGACATGAAGTACGGCTACATATGGTCTTGTATGGTTGACATGAAGGATAGTTACATATGGTCTTGAATGGTTGACATGAAGGATAGTTACATATGGTCTTGTATGGTTGACATGAAGGATAGTTACATATGGTCTTGCATGGTTGATATGAAGTACGGCTACATATGGTCTTGTATGGTTGACATGGACGATAGTTACATATGGTCTTGTATGGTTGACATGAAGGATAGTTACATATGATCTTGTATGGTTGACATAAAGGATAGTTACATATGGTCTTGTATGGTTGACATGAAGGATAGTTACATATGGTCTTGTATGGTTGACATGAAGGATAGTTACATATGGTATTGTATGGTTGACATGAAGGATAGTTACATATGATCTTGTATGGTTGACATGAAGGATAGTTACATATGATCTTGTATGGTTGACATGAAGGATAGTTACATATGGTCTTGTATGGTTGACATGAAGGATAGTTACGTATGGTCTTGTATGGTTGACATGAAGTACGGCTACATATGGTCTTGTATGGTTGACATGGAGGATAGTTACATATGGTCTTGTATGGTTGACATGAAGGATAGTTACATATGGTCTTGTATGGTTGACATGAAGGATAGCTACATATGGTCTTGTATGGTTGACATGAAGGATAGCTACATATGGTCTTGTATGGTTGACATGAAGGATAGCTACATATGGTCTTGTATGGTTGACATGAAGTACAGCTACATATGATCTTGTATGGTTGACATGAAGGATAGCTACATATGGTCTTGTATGGTTGACATGAAGGATAGCTACATATGGTCTTGTATGGTTGACATGAAGGATAGCTACATATGGTCTTGTATGGTTGACATGAAGTACGGCTACATATGGTCTTGTATGGTTGACATGAAGTACGGCTACATATGGTCTTGTATGGTTGACATGAAGGATAGCTACATATGGTCTTGTATGGTTGACATGAAGAATAGCTACATATGGTCTTGTTTGTATGGTTGACATGAAGTACAGCTACATATGGTCTTGTATGGTTGACATGAAGGATAGCTATATATGGTCTTGTATGGTTGACATGAAGGATAGCTATATATGGTCTTGTATGGTTGACATGAAGGATAGCTACATATGGTCTTGTATGGTTGACATGAAGGATAGCTACATATGGTCTTGTATGGTTGACATGAAGTACGGCTACATATGGTCTTGTATGGTTGACATGAAGTACGGCTACATATGGTCTTGTATGGTTGACATGAAGGATATCAACATTTTGTGTGTTCTTTGGGTCCGAAAGAGCTTAGTGGTGGGATTTTGTGAGCCGAACTTCGACTTCGTGAGCTAGGGATATAAGATGTGTAAGTGAGCCTACATTTGATTACGTCGTACATTTCATTGTTATATACCTGAGCAAAACTTATGTGAACTAAGGGCTTAAATGTTAGCTAGTTGTTAGATTATCCTCACTTTACATTGAACCAATTAGTCCATAAGTGCCTATTCCCCTCATTTGAATCTCCCTTAGTGTGTATCTGTTGACGACACCAGTGATGTATTGGTTGACTGTTCTTTTTTTAGCTTTCTACATTCTGGTCTTTTCTGGCTTGGCCACTTTTCACTTCTTGTTGTTGCAGTCTGTTCAAGGTTGTAGTTTCACTGTCATCACAGGGTTCGTGTAATCGCCCCTCCTCTGAGAGCACCCAGTAATCAACCGAGTCCATATCTCATCCACTGTCCACCTGAGCTCGGTCTGCATGACTATCAGATTGTTAATTTCCAATAACACCCGCAAGGCCTGGCACATACACGAAAATGATTTTTGTCAGTCTTGACTTCCTCAGCAATTCCACCTATTGTCTTCGAACTCAGACCATTTGAGTCTTCCTGAGCATATTCAACGAGTCACTGAGAAAGAATGCCTGGGTGAAAGTCTGTGCCACCAGCCACGCTGTAGCCTCCGTTAATGTCATGACCTCCATAATCACGCTACTTATTGTTAAGGCATTGTAGTCTTCTTTCGCTACCCCCCCCCCCCCCTTTTCCAAACCTGAACTGTAAAGCCCAATGAACCCATCAGTAACAGACTCATCTGTGTAGATGACTACACCACCTTGAGAAGTGATCCCAAATATAAGGGCTAGAATGATCATATTCTAATCTTGGCTATCACAAATTAGTTCCAATGTGGGGTGGGGGACTAGATGTACACGCATTATGGAGTAAAGAGAAAGAGAAGGACAAAGGCAAACACTTAACTTCCATGACAGAGTGATATACCCAAGTCAAGAACACTGGTCCACCTCAGGTGACTGTGTGAGATGGTGTAACGTGATCGCCTATGCTTATTGTCAAGCACGTGATGACAAATGCTGTATGTTTAACACTTTTCATGCCGTTGTGATTATTGAACCAGGCCACAGTTCGCAACATTTGCATAACTATCTACGTTATTGTTGTAGCGAAGAGAAGTGAATATGTCACACACACACACACACACACACACACACACACACACACACGTACGCACGCGCACACACACACATACACACACGCACGCACGCACGCACGCGCGAAACTACACACACACACACACACACATACACACACATACACACACGCACACACGCACGCACGCGCGAAACTACACACACACACACACACACACACACACACACACACACACACACACACACACATTGTCGTCTGTCTCAACTGTTTGTATGTCAAAGACAGTCTGCATTGTTGACCAGGTGAAAGGAATGTCCTGTATTATTTTATTTGAATCCTTCATGTTCTGATCAAATGTTAGATTTAGAAGATATTAAATTAATAATTGTATCCCAAAATTGCCGGTCTCTCTGGCTGTGGGGTTACAACACTTTCTCTCTGTAATCCCGTTTATCACGCAGAGTCTCGTAGCGGAGCGAGAGCTGAGGCGGTTCGACTCCCGCTCGTGACTTGCGGGATACTGAGCCGGCCGCTCAGAAAGCAATGGCAAACTACTGAGCGTAATCTTGCCAAGAGATCAACATACAGCTGAAAGATGCTGGTGTTGACAGCTAAGTCCTGTAAAAGGATATGCTAAAAAAAAAAAAAAAAAATAATCCCAAAATTTGCGATTTTGCTTATAGGGTCTATGTTATGTGAAATATTGCAGACAACTTGTTCTATTGTATGGAAGTGAATCATGAGACGTGAAAAAAAATTGGAAGAACTTTGTCAGATGAGGTCTCGGTGTCAGCTCTCGATGTTAGCTATGGGAGGGAGAGACTGGTCCTAACACCTCACATATCCACTACAGGTTCCTGCTGAACAGTTTGTGTCTGCGCGCGTGCGTATGCGTGTGTGCGTGGGCAAAAGCGTGTGCGTGTATGGAGGCAACTGATATGTGGTTTCTAAGGCAGATTAACATAATTAACGATAGCCTGGACAAGAAGGAGACAAACATTACTTCTCTAGTCATGTAATATTTTTCCATAAGGACATACTGGTGTGGTGGGAAACGGGCATGAGGACAGACTGGCTGGGTCTGCACCGCATGGTGGAGTTTTTGTGCACGATATAGCGGACGTGGACGTAGCGGCTTTGGGATCGTGTGTATATTGCAGAAAAACAGATAGATCATCACGGCTTGGAGGGAATGGTGCTTCAGGTATATACCAGAGGATCTGGCCGACACTCAGGACCCCTAGCCAGACGGAAGCATAATTAGACTGCTACTGGTAGCATTATTATTAGGACTCTTCGCTGGCTGTTGAAGATGAGGACGTATGAGTATGTTCGAAGTCGGTTCTTGAGCTAACTTAATTCCGCCCTTGACTAGTCGAGAGGCATTGGAAAAGATTGTAAGTCTGGAAAGATCACTGGATGGAGTGGGACAATGACATGGAAGGATATCTTCAATGGAAGTAACCCAAACCATCGGGGCGATGTTCTGTGGAAATGCATGAATACATATGCCATATGACAGGGCACATTGTGATGATGAAACTAATGTGTAAATGATTTGTTTTGTTTTAAATTCTTTTTAACCTTTGTCAAGGAGAGTGCGTGTATCACATCTAGTTATCAACCTCTCTTGTTCATGGTCAGTGTGTCTTTGTTCTAGATATAACTGTGCAAGGTTTACTAAGTTTACTAAGGAAATACAAACTAGAATCAACTCTGGAAATAAGATATACTATGCACTACAACATCTACTAAAATCAAAGGCGCTATCTCGTAACACCAAAATCACAATATACAAAACACTGATCAGACCAGTTGTGCTGTATGGCTCTGAAACCTGGAGTACAACGAAAAGAGACGAAGCCTTGCTACAAACCTTTGAGAACAAAATTTTAAGACGCATCTTTGGACCCATTAGGGATACACATAGTGGAGAGTGGGAAAGAAGAAGTAACAAAGACATTTATGATCTGTTTAAGTCCCCGCTAATCACTGGTATCATGAAGGCTAATAGACTACAATGGCTGGGGCATATAGAAAGAATGGAAGATAATAGGGAAACAAAACTCGCTTACACTCAGGAAATAAATGACCGCAGACCCCGAGGTAGACCAAGAAGGCGGTGGAGAGATAATACATGTACAGACCTACAAGCACTTGGAATCAACGACTGGCAAGAGAAGGTCCACCAGAGAGACGAATGGAGACGGATTGTATTTGCAGCAAAGAACCTCAATGGCTCGGAACGCTGAAGAAGAAGAAGAAGATTGCCCTTATGGTCTACTTTGTGAAATATCCAGCTGCCATCAGATTTTAAATGTGTGAGAGTTGCATGTGGAAGCTGCTGTTTTTATCCTTTACTGAGAAAGCCAGCCCTTCCTTTCACCACAGAAAAGAAATGACAGGGGCTTTCGGTTTCCTTGGACACTATTGGATAATATACACATTTATAGCTGTATTCTGGGATTTGAACCCAATAACTGAAGAGCATAAGATGGACACCGTCACTTTTCAGCCATGATATCCCCATATTATAATTCAAACATTTGTTAAGTCTTCACAGACAAAGAGTACAGTCTTTGGGGCTGACATTCCCAAGTGTTTGTGGTGGAAGATCAGTATGCCACAGAAAATCAGTTTGTTACAGAAGATCGGTTTTTTTTTCACGGAAGACCATTTTCTCACAGAAGATGAGTTTGGCACGGAAGATCACTTTGTCACAGAAGATGAGTTTGTCACGGAAGATCAGTTTGTCACAGAAGATTAGACTGTTACAGGAGATCAGGTTATCACAGAAGATTAGACTGTTACAGGAGATCAGGTTATCACATAAGATCAGTTTGTCACAGAAGATTAGACTGTTACAGGAGATCAGGTTATCACAGAAGATCAGTTTGTTACAGAAGATAAGTTTTTCACAGAAGATCAAACTGTCACAGAAGATCAGTTTGTCACTGACGATCAATTTGTTACAGAAAGTCAGTCTTAGGATCAATTTGTGTCAGAGGATCAATTTGTGCCTGCGGATCAATTTGTGACAGAAGATCATGTTTACACAGAAGATCAGTTTGTCACAGAGGATCAATTTTTCAAAGAAGATCTGCGTGTTACAAACAGCCAGCATGTCGCAGAAAATCAGTATTTTTGACAGAAGAACTGTTGGTCTCAGGATATCAATCAATCAATCAATCATGTGCCATGCCGGAAAGTTGTCACAATATATGTGGTAAAACACCAGCATTTGTTACAGAGAACCAGTTTGTCATAGAAGAGCAACATGTGTTGCGGAATACCAGTATTTGTAATAGAGGACCAGTTTTCGATAATTTCTGGCAATAGATCTTGTGACAAAGTATCAGTGTGTCTTACAATATATGTATTTGGGACAAAAGATCTGTGTTTGGGCATTAGATCTTGTGACAAAAGATCTGTATATATGATAAAAGACCAGTATTTGTGGCAGAAGGCCAGTTTGACTCAAAGTAATCTATGTATAGGAGAAGATCAGTTTTTGTGATAGCAGACAATTTTTTTATAGGAGACAAGAATTTATTACAAAAACACACGTTTTAATTGCATAAGACAAGTATTTATGTCACAAGACCAGTGTTTTCACAGAAGGCCAGTATGAGGGCAGAAGATCAGTTTGTGATAGAAGACTATCCGTTTGTGACAGAAGACTACCAGTTTGTGACAGAAGACTATCCGTTTGTGACAGAAGACTACCAGTTTGTGACAGAAGACTATCCGTTTTTGACAGAAGACTACCAGTTTGTGACAGAAGACTATCCGTTTGTGACAGAAGACTACCAGTTTGTGACAGAAGACTACCAATTTGTGACAGATGACTTCCAGTTTGTGACAGAAGACTACCAGTTTGTGACAAAAAAAACTACTAATTTGTAACGGAAGACCAGTGTTTGTGACAGGAGACCATTGTCGTTTTCTATACGTTACACATATATTGTTATCCTTTGTAGACTATTGAGTACCTTAATATAAATAGGAACAGACATACATTTTATGTTTTGCAAATTATACGTTCTGAACGCATTATGTGGAAATGTTATTGCCTTGCCAAATGCATAATTTTCCCACACAGAAATTCCAATAATTTGAAAAACAAGACATTTTAACGGCGAGGTATTACTTATTAACAACACCAACATTTTGTGCTACAGTCAACTAATTGCACTAGCATGAGTATGAAACAGAGGAGAGACTATAGAGCTAGTCGTTGCCGGAAGAGAGGGAAAGGACGGGGGGGAAAAAAAGAACTTTGTTAAATCAGTGAATTTTGCTTCACACTGAACTAGTTAGTTAGTAGCAAATATACATGGGTTAAGTAGGTAAGGAACCTACGTCTGGTCTAGCAAACCGGTAGGGAATTTACTTGATCCTAAAAATTCTGCTCAAGACTTATGGAGAAAATTGGAGGAAAGGTGCTAGTCACGGCGCTGGAACTCCAATTAATCCCTCCCCACGACGCCTAACGGCATAAGTGGAAGAAACAACAACAACAACAACTGAACTAGTTTGCATTAGATCATACATTCTTACCTCCAATCTCTAACAACCTTACACATTTTTACCTCCAATGTGTGACAACTTTCTCGCTATTACTTACTTCCAATGTGTACAACTTATGACATGTCTCTCGTTCTCCACAGTCTACCAACTTTCGTTTTGAAGGGATGTACAAACAGGAATAGCCCTACATGAGAGTGTTTTTATTTTAGTAAAAATCTAATCTTTATTTAATGAGACCATATTCTGTATATTGGCGTCTCCCTGGACGAGTGGTTAGCAGCTTTCTCCATCCATCCATCCACCATCCTCATCCATCACCTCCATCCATCATATCAATCATGTGCCATGCCTATAAGCGTGGGCGGTCATGTTCTTGCCATCCTCACTCGATCACCAGAGTCGTGGATCAGCTCCGTGTTTCCTGTCTCGACCATGCCATGTGGCTAAGCCATCTAGGTATATAATTCTTGGTCTTCCCTTTGGTCTCCTCCTTTCGATCTTGCCAGTTGTCACCAAGTTCTCCAATTCATTGCTTCTCATAACATGCCCAAACATTTTTGGCTGTCTACGTCTAATGTCTCTAATCAGTTTACGATCCTTATTTGTTTCTAGTAGGACTTGTTCATTGGTTTTTCTGTCTGTCCATGGTATTCTTTGCATTTTCTTCAGAAACCATATTTCCACAGCCATCAGATATTTTTCAGCTTGTCTGCTCATTGTCCACGCTTCAGATCCATATAAAAGTATAGGTTCTATGTAGCACTTCAACACTCTTTTTCTCGTTTCAACTGATATGTTTTTATAGGTCAGTATGTTTTTCATCTTGCAAAAGGCTACCTTCGCCTTGGCAATTCTTGTCCTAATCTCTTCAAAGCATCTCCCATCAGATGTTAGAACTGTTCCGAGATAGCTGTACCGATTAACTTGTTTAAGAATATGTCTATTTATTTGTATATTACATTGTGGTATTTCTTCCTTCCTAGTGACGACCATAATCTGTGTCTTCTTACAATTCAGTTCTAACCCTAGTTGTTCCTTGTGTGCATCAACCGGATCTACTAAATTTTGTAGTTCCTGCTCATTGTCTGCAATCAAGACTGTATCATGTGCATATCTAATGTTATTGATGCAACTGTCCCCCAATGTTGATTCCTTCCATATCTTCTATGTTTCTGAAAATATTTTCACTGTGCAGGGAAAACAGATCTGGAGACATTACACATCCCTGTCTAACACCTCTCTTAATAGGCTGACCTACTTCATTATCAATTCTTATGGCAGAGTGTTGTTTCAAATTTATGTTTTTTACAAGTCTAATGTTTTTTTTTTCCATAAATGTATAGATCTCCAAGCATCCTTATCATGTCGACATGTCCCACTGTATTAAAAGCCTTTGTGTAGTAAATAAAGCAGAGGTGTAGATCTTTGTTTACTTCTATAGAACGTTCAATTACTGTTCTGTGTATGTACACAACATTTACTGTACCCTTGCCTTCTACAAACCCACATTGTTCCTCTCCTATTTCAGGTTGTATTTTCTTCCAAACTCTTTGCATGATAATTCTTAACAAAATCTTCGTGATGTGACTCTCGGTAACCCCGAATACTCTCGTAGGTGACGTGAGCGCACGAGAATCGGAAGCGGTTCGAGTCGCGCCAGGGACTTATGAGAGTATGGAGCCGGTCGCTTAATCTTAGCCTAGGAAAGAAAATTCAGCTGAAAGATGCTGATGTTGACCGCAATATCCTGAAACAGGATGGAAACGCGGGGAAAAAACATATTCTGTGTATCAATTCATTCAGCGTGCCACTGTAAATCGTTTCGCTTCCTACGTTTGGCAGGCGTGCCATGGGTTGCCGACTCAAGCTCTAGCTACTACTTTCACGCCTAATGTACAGTAATTGCTCAAGTAGTTCTTTAACTCATATCATTCTGTATGTTTCTTCTTCTCCTCCTGCACCTTCTTCTTCGTCGCCGTCTTATTTTTTTTTAACTTCATTCTCTTCCGCAACTGCTTCTCCTACTCTTTAACCTCCTCCTCCTCCTCTTTCTGTTGCTGCTATGTTTCGTCTTCCTCCGCCGCAACCCTGCCATATATTGCCACACTACAGGTAAGTGCCATGCCAGATACTGTCGAAGAAGTATGAAATTTAAGTTTTCATGTTACATACTTAGGTCACCAGTATGCCGTAGTTAGGCAGTCAGTTCGCTTTTTCAATGCCCGTTTTAACAATTACGAACATTAATAAGTTTTTATTCTAAGAGGCTGAGTCTACATAGAATCATAGTGAACGTGAAAAAAAACATAACATGTCTCCCCTTAGTTTTAACTCCGTAGTAAGAAAGAAATATATGGAGAAAGAAATATATGTTAATTGAGGAATGATTGGAGGTGGTGGAAAATGTTGGGTCATTGATTACTAACAATGGTGACACAATGAAAGAAATTAAACGACGACTATCAATTGCTCTTCAAAGACTACAACAACTGAATAAATTATGGATTGGGACAGATAGAACTACAAAACATTTATTTTTAAGAGCATGCATCTTTCCCATCGCAACATACGCCTGTGAGACCTGGACACTTACTAAACAAGCTGAACAGTGCATAAATGCCTTTGAATATAAATGTTATAGACGGGTTCTAAAAATATCTTGGCTAAAGAAAATAACAAATGCATCCATACTTCAAGAGCTGAATATTGAAGAGGGTTGGCTATTAAAGACGACAAAACAAAGAAAACTGAAATATTTTGATTACTTGAAACGTCACGAAAGTTCGGAGAGAACAATAATGGAGGGGTATATGCCAGGGAAGAGAGGAAGAGGAAGGCCAAAGAGAAGATGGGTGCAGGATGTGGCCGATGATCTCCATATAGGTGTATCGGACGCGGGACATCTTGCTTATGATCGAGAGGTTTTCCGGAAGGTTGTTATGGGAGCGAGGTTCTACAAACGACATGCTACTGAATGAATGCATGAATGAAGCAAGAAAGGCCACCACGTACTTTGCCACTGAGACAACTTCGGTAATCCCCGATCCGTGTAACAATCAGGATCTCTGAGTCATGAGCTGACTTCACGCTCTAAACAGAGCCGATTTTCCTTATAGCCTATTCGTATTTTTACTGTGCCAGGAAGGTATATTCAACGTCATTTAAAATTCTACGTGAGCATTGCATGTTGACAACAATTAGCCGACTTCTGCTATCTTTTTGGTGCATTCACACTGGCGTTCTCCCTGTCCACGTGTAAAGCTTTCTTCCAGTGCATGATTTCCCTACCCTCTTTGCCCCACAAACACTTTAACCAACCGATATGTCTCTTTCTGTGGTCAAAGTACATTGTATGGCCTTGATCTCGATCAGTATGTTGTCTTGAACCAAGAAGAAACAAACAAAAGATTGCACAGTTTACTGCCTGACACATTTCGCTAGATCTCTTCATGCGAATATTACAGCGTTAGCAATGATGCGAAGTGAATAGATACATTTAGTTAGTTAGTTATTTAGTCGCAGTTCCAACTTCACAGCAATGGGTTATCCCCATTATGCTCCATTCCTGTGCCAGTGAATATCACACAAAACGCTCCCCACTGCCCAATGTGAAAAGTGGAAAAGACAGGAGTCTTGACAAACAACAGCCCGCACAGATACACTGTGCATAATGCCGCCGCCAGAATGTCAACACAATAGTCCCCCACAAAACACCCAGTTCATTTCTGATGGAATCGGCAGTCATTTTCCCAACTGGATGTTTCCTAGATGTTCACCCACACAGTCCACGAAATGCAGTTCATCGTCGATGGCAGTGGCAGTCAACCAGAAGCCCAGCAGCTACGCATTTCTGCATAAGGCAAAAACCGGTCAACTCTGGGACATAGCCATCTGCCATCGCTCCGAACATGCAGTCACGTTCCAAAAAACCTCGGGCAGATTCAAAAGCATTTCACACGAAACTCACAGCTCACAGTGTCGCGCCACGCACTCACTCAGTAGCAGGGCGACGGAACCATCAAGCCTCCTTAGTCGCCTCTTACGATAAATCAGTGTTGCGATTAAATTCGTGAGACATATTGTCACTGCTAAAATGTAGACAGGTGTCACCGAGACACAGGGTCACTGTTGGTACTCAAATGTCCATGAAGGTGTCACTCAAATGTCCACGTACGTGTCACTAAACTGTCCACGCACATGTCACTCACATGTCCACTTACTTGTCACTCAAATATCCACACATATGTCATTCAAATGTCCACACACGTGTCACTCAAATGTCTACGTAAATGTTCATATTGAGCTTCATCTCCCCCCGTATGACAGAGTTCATAAGTATACTTTTCCCTCTTTGGCATCATTACACCTAAATTACTGTACATTTCATCTGTAGGCGACTGTTGCGTCCTTTACCATTGTCTACTTTAAAACCCGCTTAGTTTTAATTGTCCGTATATTGTGAGTTTGTGGATTAACGAGATTCCCACTGTCCTATCTACTATCTAGCGAAACCACAGCCAAGGGAACGGGCTTGGTATAATCAGCGGGGAAAGAAGACCCTGTTGAGATTGACTCTAGTCCGACTTTGTGAAGACACATGAGGGTGTAGCATAGGTGGGAGCGCATGGGGCAATTGAAATACCACTATGTTTATCGTTTCTTTACTTATTCAGTCGTTCAGTCTCGGTGGAGATTTGTCCACAACAGACGAGCAATATCTCCTAGCGGGCCTATTCTCGCTGGTCGCGAGAACCGCACATTGGAAGGATGGAAGATTTGCTCGCAACAGACGAGCAATATCTCCGGCGATATCTCTGGCGGACCTATTCCCGGTCGTTGCGGGATCCGCAAAAGTCAGGCGGGGAGTCTGACGATAGTGCACGCTTTACACAGGTCTGGACACTTGTGATGACAGATGTACGCGCCCTACGGTTCAGGCGAGTACGAGGCCCTCACCTGTGGGACTTGGCTGAACGCCTCTAAGTCGGGTCCCTTGAGTTACAGGGTCAGGCCACCACTCAGCTCGTGGAGGCGAGGTCTCGGAGGTTTGACGCTGAGCCAGAGCGTCTACAGCCTACCTTGTGCCAGACGTATTGGTTACCCATTCCTCTAGAAAACACAAAGCAAGGCCGAGAGAGGGAACATGTCGTTTGGGCACCACATGTTTCTCTGAAGCTCTGCCCAGGCATTGTGATGGAATTTTGGCCACATTCCAACTCACATACTTTGGTCTGTCAAGACTGCAAGGTGCCTCTATTGTGAGTTACATTTATAATACATTTCTTAAGAGTTCTTGACAAAGGTTGTTGTAACCGAAACGTCGGGCATTTATGGAGTTATTTAACTTATATTATTAAGGATATTCATACAGATATCAACAGAGACGTAGGAAGACATATATTTTCGCTTTATAGATTATAGAAAGTGATGCAATAAAGTACAACATGAATGAGGGAAATTATAAACATAAAGACAAGACTAAGACAAGGATGTGTTTTGACGCCGAATCTCCTCTCTTTCTATAGCGAAATAATAATACGAGAGATCAAAGAGAGGACAGGAATACGAGTCGGAGGTTCTAATATAAACAATCTTCGCTATGCAGATGGCACGTATTAGTTAGTTAGTTAGTTAGTTAGTCGACAGTTCATCCTCATTGCACATCGAACCATTCAGTCCATAAGTGCTCGGATCCCCTCCTCAGCAAATCCCGCAGGTGTAGCGGCTAACGACGCCAGTTCTGTGTTGGTTTATCAATCTTCTTTGGCTTCCTGCGTAGTGTTCTTGTTTGGCCACCCCTCTTTTAATTTGCTGTTCTCGCAGTCTGGCCATGGTTGTAGATTCACAGTCATCACTTGGTTCATCGCAAAGAGTCTTACTTCTCGTAGAGCATTCAGAAATGTCAGCCTGGTCCATGGCGCGTCCGCCCTCCACAGTAGCCTCACCTGCGAGCTTGTCAGCCCGCTCATTTCCTTGTACTCCCGCATGCCCTGGCACGAAGATGAAACTAATCTTTGTCCAGCCGAGACCGCTCCAGAGGCAGCAACCATTCTCTTCGGATCGACCCCTCCTCTATCCTCTTGATCATGTTCATTGAGTCGCTAAGGAAACATGCCCTAGTGAATGTCTGTGTCTCGAGCCATGTTATTGCTTTACTTACTGCCATGACTTCCATAGTCAGGCTACTTGTGGTTTCAGTGAAAGCACCAGAGTCCTCCTTCACAATTCTCCCTCCGGCCCGAGCTGTAAAGGCCCATGAGCTTCTCACATGTCGGACGACCGACCCATCTGTGTAGATGACCGCATCACCATTTAGCGAATTCTCGAAAATCAACGCTTGTACTTCAGCCTCCACAGCAGCCGGATTTTCTTGTCTGCATTTTCTATCTAGTTGGATGCAAACTGAAAAGGATTTGCAGAAATCTGTTGGCACCACGTTCTAAGTCCTCAAGTTAACACACCTGTTGAAGAATGTCTTCGGCTTGACCCATCCACCACCGTCCTCTTTTTAACCTGCTGCCCTTCACCTTCATAATTTTACGATGCAGTGGATGTTGTGTGTTTGCGTTAACTCTGAGGTGAGCGCGTGCCCTGCAAACTTGTATTCTCTCTTGCACATCCAAGAATAATGCGCATAGCTTCATTCTGTATCCTTTCCATCCTTTCTATCCGCTTACAGCTGAGAGTCAGGATTGCCAATGCATACTCCAAAACAGACATGACCAGCCCATCGTACAGAATACATAGATGGCGCTGCTCACAGTTTGCTGCCGCCATCACCCGCATCGCAGCCACACCCCGCTTGGCCTTTGTTATCACCTGGTCTATGTGCTCATTATAAGCAAGGCTTCGATCAAACCGTATCCCCAGGTAATTCATTGCCTGCGTTCTTTCCACCGTCTCTGAACACAGCATTACAGTTGGTGTTGGAGTGTTGACAATATGATTATTCAACGAGAACCAAGTCACTGTTGCCTTTGTTGTGTTGACCATTGCCCCAGCTTCATCACACCAAGTACTTATGCGTTTGAGTTCGGTTTGTAGTTCCACAGCAACCTGCTCTCTATCCTTACCCTGACGATACACTAAAACATCATCGGCATATGACAATGTCCTGCCAGGTCCAGTGATCTGCTCACTGGTGATTCTCACTGTGTAGGCGTTGAACAGTACCGGAGATAATGGTGATTCCTGTGGCAGGCCAGGATATATTGTTGTTGGTTCCGAAGTCCAACTACCACATCTAAAAACTACTTTCCGTTGGAAGAGGGCTGCAGCGATCCAACTAAGGAGGAATGGACTTACTTTCACGTATGACACGTATTGATGGAGGAAAATGCAACATATCTACAACTTCTGGACGTTGTATTAACAAAGAATGAACGACAAGGACTTTCCTGGACAATCAAGAAACCGGAAACACTGGTTGTATCATAGAAAAAAAGTATACCTACATGTGTTATGTCAAAGCATCTTATGCAATAAGTCACTATCAGTGAATGTAAGCAGGAGAATGCTTAAATGCTACATAGAACCTGATTTGCTGTATTGAAGCGAATTATGGAACAGAAGTGGGGGGAAAAAACGGGGAAAAAAACCTTAGAAGCAACGAAATTGTGGTTCCTGAGACAAATGTTGCGAATACCTTAGACTGGCAGAGTAACTAACAATGAAAACCTGGAAGATACCAATGAAACTATGACATTATATACAGCTATAAGAATGAGATAAACGGCTTCGTCTGATCATGTGATGACAGGTGAGACATCGGAGATTATCGTGACAAATGGAATTATGAGTGGGAGGAAGAGGCAGACCAATAGAAATCATGCTGGATGGATTGAGACCGTGGCGTAGGGGAATAATATTAGCAGAGTTGATCCAGAACACTAAAGACCGTTGACATATCTCTATAAAATGGATAATGGATGGATGACATATCCCTATGAAATGGATACCAGATAATAGTTCATATATTTCCTAGAAGGGAAAGTTATTGCGAAAGAGAACCGGTCTCACTTATCTCATTATGCCGTGGCTTTAACTATATAAAACCTGGTGGACGCTTGGTTCGACGCCTGGGTTCGTCACTGGCCAAGTTGAGGTCTCAGGTCTATACAATGTGAAGTCGCTATACCATCACAGACGGACAGCAGGAAACTGCTTCTGGACAAATTGCTATTTAATTATTGATGAGATTATTTTAAATTGAATTGCCGACTTTATTCTTTAAATCGTTTATACTCCAGATCATTCTATAGTGTCTTTTGAAATGGATGTTTAGGTTTATTTTTAAATATTAGGAGCGTTAATTTGAAACCCGTTCGTGCCGCACCGAGCGTAATTGCGTACGTTGAACATGATCATGCCATAGTCATGTGATAAGTACTGACCAATAAATCAAAGAGCACGTGCTTATCGTCCCATGATTCATAGGTTCTGTTTCTGACAGTTGAGAAAATGGCCGGGTTGATCCAAAATCCGTCCAAACAAGCTCAAAGAGCGGTTATTCAGTTTCTTTCATTTGAAGGATGTCGGCCAGTGGACATTCATCGAAGAATGCAGGCAGCGTATGCTAACAATTGTGTGTCGAAGACAGCAGTGACAGACGGCACGAATGTTTCGGAAAGGACGTCAGTTCACGACAGATCTTCGACGGCTAGGTCAAGCGCATATTGATGCAACAGAAAAAAAAAATCGCCAAAATTGATGCAGCAGTACAAATGAACCGTTGCCGAAGCATGTGTTCGCTAGCGAAAGAATTTGATGTGTCAATTAGGACCATTCAAATGTAGTTCATAAGAAACTGCAATATCACAAGGTGTGTTCACAGTGGGTACCACGGATGTTGACAGACCACCAAAAAGAGGAACGCATGGGATGGTGATTGAACCACTTGCTGCGTTACAGAGTGGAGGGTGATGCATTTCTCTTCCGCATAGTGGCAGGCGATGAATCACGGTGTCACCACTTTGAGCTGAGCAGCAAAAGAGAGAGCATGCAATGGAAGCATGCTGGATCACAAATAGCCAAAAAAAATTCAAGTTACATGTTTCCGCTGGTAAGGTTATGCTGAGCGCATTTTGTGACCACGAAGGGCTATTGTTGGCGGACTTTAGAGAGCCTGGTGTCAACATCGACTCTACCCACTACTTAGACACACCCATACAAGCTGCAAAAAGCCATCCAGAATAAACAACCCGGCATGCTTTCTCGCGGTGTGATTTTGTTGCACGTTATTGCTCGTCCGAATGTTGCAAAGATTATGCAGGAAGCATTAGCTTGGAAGAAGTGGGAAATTCTGCAACATCCAGCCTATAGTCTTAATTTGTCACCATGTGATTTTCATTTGTTCGGACCTCTAAAAACAGCTCTCAAGTGGCAATGATTTCACACAGATGCAGGCGTAATGAACGCGGCAAACACTTGGTTCAGTGAGCAACCACAATCCTTTTTTTGCGGACGGCATTCGCCGCCTACATAAGCAATGGGATGCTTGCCTGAATGCCTACGGCGACTTCTTCTGACCAACCCATGGTGCATAATTCATTCAAAATGAATGCTTTGTTTAATTCTACCACACCTGTTAATGTTTCTTTCATGTTTTTGTAATAAAGTCATTGGAAAGGGTTTCAAATGAACGACCCTTAATTTTATATAGTAAACAGATTAATTGCAATTACTGGATACATTCACATTTTGTAGAGATTTATTACAGTCATTCACAGTCGTTGCATACATTATACAGTGTTGCTACATGTATTTTCATACAGCTCACACATATTACACATTATACAGAGTCGCTGTAGTTATTCACATATATTGCACGCAATTTAGAAATTCATTACAGTTATTAAAATAAATTTAACATATCGTAGATAGTGATTACAATTATTATTATACAGATTCGTTATCTTGGATGCAATCTGTATAGGGTAAGCAATCCTAACACAAATACATACCGAAGTCGATTACTATGACCTTTTTGGCGCATAACTAGATATGACGTAATTCCCTGGAAAGAGGAACGAAGAAGGAGAAAAGGATCCACACACATTTAACACATTTTATAAATTAATTACAGTTACTTCTGACATTGTAAAATGGTTAACTCATTGTGCCACGACCAATTATCATCATGGATGACCCACGGCATCTTGGAGGTATTCTGACAAGACGTCAAAACAAAGTGTGATTGGCTTTTGGTGGCAGAGACCTGTGGGGTGTTATTGGTAAATAAAACCCCATTCTACTCGATGACACACACACACACACACACACACACGCACACACGCACACACACACACGCACACACACACACGCACACATATTTTGTTCCATATGAAATAGAGTCAGCAAGGATAATTGTTATACCACGTATTGTAGCATCACATTTCCAAATGCATTGTGCTACCGAGGTTATATACGATGTGGTGCTGATGCAAAACACCCAGGTTCTCTCTTGCTGTGTGTGAGTGCATATCGCATAGTGGACAAAATGGGTATCTGTCTACAAAAAACAGCAGAGATAATGGATATACTGTGCTTGTGACTACCCCAGTATATATGGATGCCTCCATATATACTGAAATGTGTATTTATATCTATACCAAACAGACCAGGAGCAATTGAATGCGAAGACTTTCGTACAATTAACTTCATAAACCATGTCACTACGCTTCTACTCAGAATTCTAAAGAGAAGAACTAGAAAGAAAGTATGGATTTGTGGAAGGAAAGGATACAAATGATGCAATATATACATTGCGGACACAAATAGAGAGATCAATGATGACAAAGAAAAACATATATTTGTTATTCATAGATTAAACCAAGGCATTTGATCAAGTAAAACATGATAAACTAATTAACATATTGGAAGATATCAACATTGTTGAGAAAGATTCTAACCTGCACAGTTCGCGGCGACTGCACTAGCCAGGCTGCCTTAATTCCTCAGGCTCAAAGACCCCTCTGCCATACACCGCAAGGTACCATGTTGGCAGTAAATGACAGTCAGCTGACAGTTTAGAAAGATCTGAGAATAATAAAAATATTTACTAGAACCAAGTAGCAGCAATTATAATGGAACATACAGAGGGAAGATATGAACAAATAAAGGTAGGAGTACAACATAGATGTTCTTCTTCTTCTTTCGTTCGCTTGAAATATGTCTATAACTGCAGTGTTGTCTCTTGTATGAATTTATCTGTCTTGTTTAGTTCATTCAGCGGTCCATATAGTTTATCTTCCACTGTTGTCTCTCTAGGCCAAAACATTTGCCTAGATGTGTTGTATTTTGGGCAGTCTTGGAGTATGTGCACTGCTGTGTGCAACACCATCCACATGTGAACATGGCTTATTCACCAATCTTAAATTTTGTGTACATGTGGTTATGTAATCTATTGCGACATGTTCTGAGGAGGAGAATAATGACTTGTTCTGGTATTTCCATAATGTGGTAGTCATATTGAGCAGGTTTTGGTGGCTTTCTGACTGATTTGATCATTCTTTTCTCTTCGGTGGTATTTAACGGGCACATCAGGCTGTTCTTCTTTTGCTCCTTCCTTAGCCAATCGACCAGCTCTGTCGTTTCATGGTATTCCACAGTGGGATGTTATCCACTGTATGGTGACATGGATGTATTTTGTCACATGATCGCTTCTCCTTCTATTGCGAAGTAATAATGAGAGAGATCAATGAGAAGCCGGGAATACTAATCGGAGTTTATAATATTAACAGAATATTATATGCAGATGATACAGTATTGGTGGCGGGTAATGCAAAAATCGACATTTGTTGGACATTGTAGTAAACGATAGTACATAGAAAGGACTCTAATTGAATATCCAGAAAACAGTACTTTGGTGATATCAAAGCAACAGGTGACACCAAAATATGAAATGGAAATAGAAGGGAAAATACTTAACCAAGTGGATATATTTAACTACCCAATTGCATTTATAACATCAGACTTAAGGTACACACTAGAGATTAAGAACATAATATGACAAGCAAAAGCTGCAACAGTTCTGCATTTCAGAAAATAGAATGTAAGCTTGAAATTCTACAAATCCCGTTGGAGGAAAGCGTTGACCAAACTTGGTTGAACATCAAGAATACAATTCAATCTACCGCAGAAGAATGTCTCGGTGTGTTAACCACGCATAGAAAGAATAGATGGTTCAATCCAAAATGTGAAGAAGCAGTCTTTAGGAAAAAGAATGCCAGACAGCTATGGCTAAATGACATCAACAACATCCAAAAGGAAGAGCAATACAGAAATGAATGTAAAGAGGCTACAAAAATAGTTCGACAGCAGAAGCGAGAATATATGAGTAATATAATTAAAGATATGGAAACTAATCACCAGAAAAACGAATCCAGAAAGTTTTTGAAAGAACTGAAGTCAATGAAACGAGGGCACCAACTGTGACAAGACCGCCGGGGCTTGGTCTGGTTTGCCACGATAGATACTATCCCCTGCCTTTGCTCCAACCACCTCAATAGCACTCTACATCTACCAGGCCCCACACAAGCCGGGACAGCTTAACCTCCCCTCCCTCACCTAGGGTTCCAAACCCCAAGGGGGCTCGGACCAGACACCAGTCATATCACTGCACAAAGTCATAGCTAAGAGAACAAAAATTTAATTCTGAACTACGTCAACCACAACACAGAGAAGGATGGCTGAAAGCCAGACTAGAAGAACTATGTACAAGATCAAAGACGCAGATGAGTATTCATCATGGAGGCGGACGATAGCTCGTGCGGTTGTCCAGTCGTGGTAGCGACTCACCCAGGCTCCTCCAGTGGACTGGAACTCCAAGGTCTGCTGCCTCTCCAAAGTTCCCTCTTCCCACAGAGAACAAATCACGGGCTGATCAAGCGCAGTACCACTGCCTGACTGACACTGCACCGAAGAACACGGATCCTTCCTTGCTGTCGTACTATTTCACTCGTCACACTCCTGATGAAGTCTGGGCCGACCCTAGAACATTAGCGGTCTCCCTCTTGCAGAAAAAGTATATGTAGCACCGCATCAACATACACAAGAGCCTGGTCACACTTCTATCTCATAAGTGACCCACACACTGATATGTCACCTACAAAATGAGCGGTTGCTCCACCTGAACACAATGTCACTGGTAAAGTCTATCAGGTGAGTAAACACCTCACCTTATTTCCATGTCCTTGGACAACTAGATCTTCACACAGTATCATGGAACTACCCTGATCAATGGGTAGTAATCACAACCTAGCATACACTGTCAACAGTTCACCACGATGGCATGAGGTAGCTCCCTACCTTAACAAACATTGTCAACAGTTCATCACATTGGCATGAGGTAGCTCCCTACCTTAACAAACATGTCACTCTGGTGTTCCCACCAATGTTGTAATCAATGTCCTAGTTCACTGGACCACATGTTGGCTTCATAAAGGTAACCAATGTAGAAACACTATTTAAGCATCACTTGATACATGGTGTCCCATAACCCAGCCGGGCCAGAAGCATATAACACAGGTCATGGTGACCGGTAACAATGATCACTTTGCTCAACTTGAAAGTTCCTGACCTTGCAATCACCAAGGTTTACCCTGAGGTTGAATGTCACCAGTGCATCACTGGACTAGAATCACCAGACGTTTCAGTGTTGGACCCTCTCAGGATCGGATGACACTCGTCGGACTCTTGACGGAGGTCCTAACTTAGACCTACCGACTTATTCAGCACTCAGCTCCTTTCAACATTGATCTCGCAGAATCAGACGACCACTCCCAGTATGGCCTCAATCAACTTCTGGATAGGCACTGGAATGAGTGGGCCCATAGAGCTCATGGTGAAGCTCTTGAATCTTCTTCTGTATAGTAATAACAGATCCTGAAACACGGAGAGGTTGGTGTGAGTACTCAACTACAACAAAGACTACCAGCATCTCCACTAGGTCACCTGCCTCTCAGACATTCCTCATGTCTACCAACATGAGTATGAAATCATCACATCATAGATATACTTAGTCACTATAATGTATAGGCATAATGATAGTAGAAAAAGCAATAACACCCTTGTTCAGTCAAGTAACACTTCTGGGCTATATATAACCCCTAGCACCAGAGTCGACTGTATGACTCTGTCAAGCATCCTTCGCCTGGTGCCAGTCCAATCCGGTTTCATCTTCCATCATCAATCAACATATACACTTACTTTCCTTTCAGTGTAGTGATTACTTTATCGAGAAGGTGTCCAGCCGGACATCTCCTTCCTGACAGACTCATCAATTCATCAATCCCTAACCCATGGACTGATCAATTACACACATTAATAACTATATGCCCATAATGAATTATACTCCTGATAATTCATTACTATAGCATTAACCAAGGAGAACTCATGAATTGTTACACTTAAATAACAAACTCATTTCACAGCCATAGTGTCAGGTCTGGGATCCCTGCCCCAGATCCTGAGTTGCTCTTGTATTCACTGACTATCTTTCAGGTCAGTCATACCTGTGCCGGTCGAGCACAGCTGTGGTGGCCATCCACCATTACACTTTCCCACAGCTACTGTGGGTCCCGTGTACCTGGTCCCGTGACGACTTAAGTCCCGTCATCCAATGTAGCAAACCTCCAGACTCCACTTCCAAACTCTGGCTCCACCTTTTTTAGGGGGGGGGGGGTTATCCCCTTCATATACTACTACTTCACGGCAGTACTCCAAGTACTCCATGAACCGAATTAGGGTTTCAGAAGAGTAGAATATTAGAGACAGAAACAGTTAGGTTCAAACCTCGATCTATCTAGACACCACGGCCTCGAAGTACGGAGTGCCGCATCACCCTCGATCGGGTATGTTCACTCATCGGATCTGGCTCGATCGCTTTGGGTCGGACCTGTCACCTATCAGGTTGGGCGTACCGGCCTACCTCCCAGTCAGCTACCTAGACAAACGTAAGATGGAACACGCACGGTCATTCTAGCGGACGGACATCGCCACAGGCAGTAACAATAGTATCATGAATACTTCTTATCAACTGTTATCCTACCGATGCAACACTATTCTGCTTACGCGGAATAACACTGCTATCTGCACACAGTAAATACACCACGGCTGATCTCACCTTGATTCCTCGAAAAATCACCATCACTGATAGAACAATTAAGTCACCACTCTAATGTCACGAAGCACATTCAACATCTTTAATAATAAGCTCTACCTTATCATTTACAGCGTCTAGCATGATGTAATGACTGACAAACTGTCGCCTTGCTTGCGTAATTAATAAACCAAACCAGTAACTGCTACACACTGTAACGCACATCGTTCGGCCTATTTTATTTACACACCACTCGCTGTGGAATACGGCTTGTTCCGTCAGGTAACACATTACATCACTGATCGATAAAGCCTACTTAAATATGCAAACCGCCAACTGTAACGGATAACGCTATGCGACAACTCATTTTTCTACGGCAATTAATTCATTCCGGGAACTCAGCAACGCATCACGACAACAGTAAAATAATCGAATAAGTATTCAACTAACCTGTGATTGAAGAATCACAACCTTGACTGCAGATGTCCGCACTGGCCGCGAATATAGACATCAAAATTACATCAGCCTGTTGGCTGCGATCTGTTCACGCTGAGATTTGGTGGGCGACTGACCACGACAAAGTCAGTGCGCCTTCCACTCGCCTACACGGGCCGCGTGACTTTCATGATTCATGAAGAAAACCAGAGTCACGATAAGTTCCACCAACCCGTGCTGCCTGAAGCACTCGTGAACTTAGAGCTATTTCCCACGTACGCACTTAGGGAACATTCTAGATTTTTCTATAAATAACTAGAATAGCTCCGCCCCGCACTACGTTTCTAGGGAAATCCCCTATTAATTGATATTAATTTCAAGGGAGACCTACGCCTCGCACTCCCTTCAAAGGGCTATTATGCAGAGATCTGCCGATCTGTAGGCGTTTCGTCACACCAACACAACACATGTGGTTTAAAAGGCAAAAATGGGAATATGATAAATGCCAATGAGGAAATGTGCAACACATGGAAAGAATACTTTATTGAATTACTAAATTGTGAAGCTCCAAGTAACACTTTCCCACAGGAAGAGATTCTAACGTGTGAACTACAAATTGAAGAACCTGCATTTGAAGAAATCCAATATGTAATCACACGACTTAAAAACATAAGGCAACTGGGGCTGATGGAATTGCTGCTGAACTTATAAAGGCGTGTGGCCATGCATTACGTCTAATGCTATACGAACTAATAATAAAAATCTGGAGGACTGAAGAATTACCCCATGACTGGAAAGAGTCATTATTGATACCTATCTTTAAGAAAGGAGACATTTCCAGTGTGAAAATTAGAGAGGAATATCACTACTGTCCATAAGCTATAAGATACCATCCGCAGTAGGCTATTACTAAATAGACTAAAATCATATTCAGAATACATATTAGGTGACTACCAGGCGGGTGTTTAGACAAAACAGATCAACAATAGATCAGATATTTATCTTACGACAAATAGCAGAGAAAAATTGGGAATACAAAAGAGATCTCCATAACATTTTTGTGGAGTTTAAAAAGGGTTATGATAGTGTCCATAGGAATAGTCTATGGAATGCTGTGCGGGAATTTGGAATACCAAGGAAGTTAATCAACATGACCAGACTATGCATGGAAGATACTTTTAATATAGTAACATATAAAGGCAGGAAATCAGACCCTTTCCAAATAACATCTGGCTTGAAACAGGGTGATGCACTATCGCCGCTACTCTTCAATGTGGCTGTAGAGAAAGTTGTAAGGAGGGTAAAGGAGGAATGTGATATTGGAGGAACATCCTAGCTGCTTGGTTATGCAGATGATATAGATATTATAGGGGAAAATGAACAAAAGACATTGGAAATATTGACTCACTTAAAGGAAAAAGCCCAACAGATGGGGCTGGTTATCAACCAAAATAAGACATAATATATTGTAATTTCAAGAGAAGGAATGGCTAAAAACTCTGGCCACATACAAATAGATAATATGACCATTAAAAGAACGGAAACATACAAATACCTGGGTACAATCTTCAACTGCTCCAGCATCATAAGGGAAGAAATACAAATGCCAGGGTCTGTGTCTGGGTCTATCTGAATGAGCTACTATCAATACTTGTGTAGCAACACTTCTCGTGTCCAACAGGGGATGATTCTTTCTTCTCTTCTTCTCCAGTCAGAACCCTGGTCATCTCGCAGCACATGAGTATATCTTGGCTACTCGATCATACGTCATCAACCTCACCCACTCGAACTGCAGTTAACTCGAACAAGAGTGAACACAAAGACTGTTATAAGTTTCCTACGTATAATATACACAATCACATAATCGAAGATATCATCACTTATTCGACAGTCACATCACATTACACTACATTACAGATTAAATGCGTGGCTCAATATAGAGCCATAACGCTGTCTACTTTTCACCATGTCCACACAGGACGATGGATCCACGCCGACTAACTTGTCCCGAGCTCACTTCCTGTCACCTGGGCAGTGAGCTCCAGCGTTTTTCACGTTGTGTGGAAAGCCCCTGCTTTCCCCGTTCCCGTGTTCAATTCTGAACACAGTCGCAACCTGTACTCTGTGACCCAGGCTATAACTGAACCATGCCATGACGTCGTCAGGCTCATGGCATTCCCCCCTTCCACGGGCAAAAATTGAGAATCAATTTTTGAAATATCCAATTTTCAGTTATGTAAGCAATATTAATGTAGTTCTAATTCTAATTTAACTATCTGTCGTCTTTCCATAAACCTTGTTAAGTTCTTGTCACTCTGAAATATACAACTAGTTAATTATTCTCATCAACATATAAAGTACATCCAAATGCATACCTCTACTTTGTCCTACAACCTTTTATCAAATTACTATATAACAATATCAATGTAACTGTTCTTTGTAACATTGAATCAGAATTTCTACATCTAAATTCTAATCTGTCTATATATGAACCCTCAGTTTGTAATATGACTCCGAGACTTAATATTTCCATTCTATTAATGCTATGATGGTATCATAATCAATTCCGCGTTTTGTTGGCAGGTAGCGTCTATAGTGGTCATACAAGACTAACCATCACTCAGCTTCATCTGCTCATCCTCACCACTCATTTGCTAAGCCACTCGTCCCAGGTCTAGAAGATCAGCTGTTATCGCGTTACATACAAGGCCACCTGTACAACGCAAGCCAGCGTTCCCATGGTAGATAGACTGATACCCGACTGCAAGGATTATCCAAGGAAGATACTAAGTTCCAAGTACCGCCAGCACATCTTTGCTGTTTTCGCGTTACCATACTTGACCACCCGCATCCCCAGTCAGTCAACCACTGCAGCCACAGCCTTCCACCACCGCCCATGCCTATACAAAGTTCCAAGTACCGCCAGCCTAAACATCCTCTTTGACTCTGTCGTTGTAGACCCAGCGTATAGCAATGAACATAGTTGCAGCTAATAAGCCTGAGAGCATCTTATATTACTGGCCGTTTCGTTCCATTTGACCAACTCATTACGCTTCAACTGCCACAGCTTCTATTGTGTCTTCATCCTCTATATCGTACTCTCATCAATTTCATTAATGATTCCAATACTAAGTATCCTATAAATCTAAACAATTTCTTCTTATATTAATCAAAATCAATCAACAAATATCAATAAATGCAACATAATAATAAATATGAACACAAATATATGTCTCCATCAATCAATTAATAACATAATTAAATAATATCTATACTCAACCAATAAGTAATTATATTCTCATTACTAAAATTATATAGCATTTACATAAATAGTTCACAATATTCATTAATACGTATAAATAATAAATATGTAATAGTAATAATAATTATCTAACACCCAACATCAATCATATAATTATATAACCTATAATATAATGCTATATTTGCAATAATAACAATCATTGCTTATAATTTAAGTTCTCTATTCCATAAAATAATTACTAATCAATCTCTATATAATTACATAATCATACTCATATTGCAATATAGCTTCCTTTCCAATAACATCTCTTCAATTTCAATTCTAACTCAACCTGTATGGCTATGTGGCACCATGACCACGTGTTAGTAATACATGCAATCAATCATCAAGTTATTTACATAGGTTAGTTCTGTACAGTCAGTTAATTCATAGTGCCTCCATACATGAGTGAGTCTCCATCTGCCACTAAACCACACATATTAACAACCTGCAATGCGAGACCGCCATCACACAGCGAGCACACACTCAGCTCACCCGGTGTTAGCAACCCCACATTAAATGATGCCAATACCCATATGGTTTTACCTACCCACTACTGTTGTCAATCACAAAATCTTTCAAAATTAAAATATAAACCTAACAAATATCGAAATGATCTGTGCCGCCGGTCCCCGTCACGGATTATCATTTAACACATTCATTCCATTCACATCAACCACCATAACCCGTATCAGAGATCAGCCGCCCACATGACGTAACTTATCATACTATCAATATTGACAAAGTCATCTCCGGTTTCCATCCCAACTGATGTTTTTTTCCCAGCGATCTCTGCCAATGCCGTGCTAGAGTCGACCAGTCTGATGTTACCAAAGAGAACACTGCACTGCCAAACACCGCTCGGATATCCACCCATTTGACATGAATTCCCATTCACTAAAGATAGTATTAACCAAAATCCACTAATGAAAATTAAACCAACTACCACACTCAACCATAGCATGCAAGACATAATGATGTTAACCTAAATAATTTTCCATGCCACAAACTCAACTTCAGAGAAATTTATACAGTGGAAAATATGAACTAATGCTTAGAAATTATGTTCCACCATAGCCCAAAACAATGCCGCGTATCATAACCCAGAGACGCGACACCGGTCAGGTGTTGATGTAACACAACCTCACAAGCTGTTATCATTTGTAAGCTATTTTTATTTCTAGACCACTCTTTTCCGCAACAACACTCTGTTGTGTATCATTACCCATACACACAACAACAGTTAGTTGAACCTACAATCACATATGCCCAACACCCCGCATAGCAAGTCCCCCGCCACATAACAATTACCCATGCCATATTTCGGAAGGCTGCTCTACAAGATGCGAAACATTCTTGAGAAATGCTCTTGTCGGCACAGAAAGATTACCACGAACCATGCCGGCAATGCACGTCTCCAGTTGTAAACAAACTCACTCATGCGAAATTCACTTCGCCAGGTGTTTATTCCCTATCTGTTAATTTTCCACTGGACAAACAATTGCAATTCTATTTTAAATAACAATAAAATACCTGAAGAAAAATAATAATATCCTCCTCAAACCTGCATGCAAGAAATGATGATGATCTAAATTAACCAAACTTCTGCATGCAATAAATCATTAAGAACCAAACAAAATAATTACTAAAATTATAACAAAATTCAGAAATCATGCATAAAAGTAACCTATAACCAAAATTAATTATAACAACATAACCGTAAAATATTCTACAGTATCGTTCACTAATCACTACTATCATCTTATTATCGTATACTGTTCATTAAGATATTGGTTTCCGCACATAAGTACTAGTACTAGTACTCCTTAACTATTATTACACTAACTGTGAACTAGTACGTTGTTCAATAATTATAATTATAGTTATTTCCTAACGTAGGCTGCACTCAAATTATTACATAATGCTACTACTTTACTACCAAGTAATTTTATATGCATTCGTTAGGTTACTGTCACATAAAACAAATTCACAATTACATATCTAACACAAACTAAACAATAACAACATATCACAAATATAACTACACATGCTTAATAATAATATAGACTAATGTTAAATACTAATTGCACAACGCTAATGGCTTCTATATTGCCTGTTCTTAGCTTAACTGTCCTGCTGTTTGTTTACAATTCTCCTAACTTACACTGTCTAATCACACAGTTACAATATTTAACCTAATTTCAGTTGATCCAATAGCGCCTAGGGTCAATGTTTTTACGGCAGCTATGAACAACACACACACCAGGCCCCACAAATATAACACGGCGTTCTGTCAAATACCGGCGCTTTACAAGTTCACTCAGTTCCGGTGTTTATTATAAAATGTTCACGTTTTATAATAGTTTATTTCCGCCTGGCTGATCACATCCTGACGTCTCAAATTGTTAACGTGTGTCGGTTCTTGAATTTACACACTGTAGCCAGCTACGACTGTCGCTTCTCTGTTGACCATCTGTTCATCAACACCTGTCGACCGTCTGACCTCGCTTGTTGACACAGCAAGCCTGTCACAACTCTGTAGGCCTGATTCGTATTTTCTCTTGCTGTGACCTGGTTTTAACAGTTCGTACGGGGAATTCCCGTCACATATGTCTATTGCCTCATTAGCATAATCAATACTTGCTGTTGATTTGTCTTTATTCACACTTATAATAATTTCACAGTTCAACTTGTGCACACTCATTGTTACTAGTGACACATTTATAGGAAATAAATTTCTCTTGGTCTTTAAAGTCTTGCACCAATATTAAGTCAATCTCTTCAATCACACAGTACTAACTGTTTATATATTTCACATAGTCACATTTTCAATCCTTGATAAGACAATTAATTATTACACTTGTTGACTACATCTTTTTGCCGAATCTGTTCAATTGTTCACATGCCTTTTGTAATGCGTACAGTTCAACGACTGTTTTGTCATTTTAAATTCATTATGATAGCAGGAGTTGGTGATTATGTTTCTCGTTTCATCATGTGTGATATCAACTTTTCCGTTAGCCAATTCTCTACTTGTAGAAGATCCTTTGTGGCTTAAACTTTACGTTGGCACGTGTTACGTATGTCAAATCATCTGTGGCCTCAGGTTTCATATGGACGATAAACCCCCAAGTGCCAGGGTCTGTGTCTGGGTCTATCTGAATGAGCTACTATCAATACTTGTGTAGCAACACTTCTCGTGTCCAACAGGGGATGATTCTTTCTTCTCTTCTTCTCCAGTCAGAACCCTGGTCATCTCGCAGCACATGAGTATATCTTGGCTACTCGATCATACGTCATCAACCTCACCCACTCGAACTGCAGTTAACTCGAACAAGAGTGAACACAAAGACTGTTATAAGTTTCCTACGTATAATATACACAATCACATAATCGAAGATATCATCACTTATTCGACAGTCACATCACATTACACTACATTACAGATTAAATGCGTGGCTCAATATAGAGCCATAACGCTGTCTACTTTTCACCATGTCCACACAGGACGATGGATCCACGCCGACTAACTTGTCCCGAGCTCACTTCCTGTCACCTGGGCAGTGAGCTCCAGCGTTTTTCACGTTGTGTGGAAAGCCCCTGCTTTCCCCGTTCCCGTGTTCAATTCTGAACACAGTCGCAACCTGTACTCTGTGACCCAGGCTATAACTGAACCATGCCATGACGTCGTCAGGCTCATGGCAACAAACTAGAATCAATTCTGGAAATAAGATATATTATGCACTGCAACATTTACTAAAATCAAAGGCGCTATCTCGTAACACCAAGACCACAATATACAAAACACTGATCAGACCAGTTGTGCTGTATGGCTCTGAAACCTGGAGTACAACGAAAGGAGACGAAGCCTTGCTACAAACTTTTGAGAATAAAGTTTTAAGACGTATCTTTGGACCCATTAGGGATACACAAAGTGGAGAGTGGAAAAGAAGAAGTAACAAAGACATTTATGATCTGTTTAAGTCCGCGCTAATCACTGATATCATGAAGGCTGATAGACTACAATGGCTGGGGCATATAGAAAGAATGGAAGATAATAGGGAAACAAAACTCGCTTACACTCAGGAAATAAATGACCGTAGACCCCGAGGTAGACCAAGAAGACGGTGGAGAGATAATATATATATATGCAGACCTACAAGCACTTGGAATCAATGACTGGCAAGAGAACGTCAACCAGAGATACGAATGGAGACTGATTGTATCTGCAGCAAAGAACCTCAATGGCACGGAACGCTGAAGAAGAAGAAGAAGAAGAAGAAGAAGAAGAAGAAGAAGAAGAAGAAGAAGAAGAAGAAGAAGAAGAAGAAGAAGAAGAAGAAGAAGAAGAAGAAGAAGAAGAAGAAGAAGAAAGAAGAAGAAGAAGAAGAAGAAGAAGAAGAAGAAGAAGAAGAAGAAGAAGAAGAAGAAGAAGAAGAAGAAGGGGCATTTATAACATCAGACTTAAGGTACACACAAGAGATTAAGAACAGAATATGACAAGCAAAAGCTGCATTTCAGATTTAAGTATCTTATGCAATAAGTCACTGTCATTGAATGTAAGAAAGAGAGTGCTGAAGTGCTATACAAAATCTATTTTGCTGTATGGCAGTGAATTGTGGGATGAAATGAACAAATTTGGAAGAACGTGAAAGCAACATAGATGGAGTTTCTAAGATGAATGTTGCGAATTTCTTGGACTGCCAGACTAACTAACGACGATTGCCTGAAAGAGGTTAAAGAAACTAGAACATTATATACAACAATAAGAAAGAGACAAACAGATTTGTTTGGTCATGTGACGAAAATAGAGGCATTGGAGAACATTGTGACGACTGGAACGATCGAGGGAAAAAGGGGCAGAAGCTGACGAAGAGAAATTATGTTGGATGGATTGAGACGGTGGTATAAAGGCATATCAGCAGCAGAGCTGAACCAGAACACCAAAGACAGGTAGGTCTCTGTGAAGAGACATGAACGCATACACCACCTGACATGACACTTGATGATGATTGTATATATACCGTAAAACCTAGGTTTTCGTTGCCTTCGGTTTTCGTCGATGTTTTTTACGAAAATGTATCTCGGATTTCGTCGGTTGCCTCGGTTTTCGTCGATCTGCCCACAGGACCTCGCTGCTAATTTTGCGAAAACAAGGGACCCATGCGTTCTTCTGCTCAGTTTGTCATTGTTTCTCTGTGTGTGGGCATCACTTGCTAATAAGTTAAACCTTCCCCGTAAACTCCATCATGGGATCAAAGAAAGTTTCTGGAGCCATCAGCTCTTCGATGAAGAAAGCCAGGAACACGATCGAGTTGATGAATAAAAAAATAAAAAAAAATTAAAAATATGAGAGCGGCATCAAGATGGCTGGAATCGGCCGCTTGTACGGGAAGTCGCCATCCACGATAAGTTCCATTGTGGTGAAAGAGGAAGCAATAAAGAAGGCTAATGTATCGAAAGGCTAACGAAACATAGATCGCAAACAATTGAAAATATCGAACGGTTATTATTAATTTGGATAAATCAAAAACAGTTAGATGACGATTCTGTTTCAGAGGCAATCATATGTGAAAAAGGTCAGACTGGTGTATGCCGATCTCATTTAGAAAATGACTGGGATGAATGCTAGTGTACTTAGTGATTTAAAAGCCAGCAGATTATTGTTTGAAACATTCAAGTGGCGCACTAGCATACATTGTGCTACAAGGCACGACGAAGGTGAGAGTTCGGACACGTCTAGGGTCGAAAAATAGTATTACACACTATATTCACTCTCTATAAAATGTGTTTTTGGTGTTTAGAACTAATTAATTGGATTTACATTGATTCATATGGCAATAATTTTCTTGCTTTTTTAGTCGGATTCGGGTTTCGCCGATTGTCTTCGGACGGATTATCGACGAAAACCTATATATATATATCTATATATATATATATATATATATATATATATATATATATATATATATATATATATATATATATATATATATATATATATATATATATATATATATATATATATATATATATATAGGGAGAGAGAGAGGGAGAGAGAGAAAAGGAGAGAAAGAGGAGAGACAGGAGAGAGGGAGGGAGGAGAAGGAGAGAGAAGAGAGGAGGGGAGAGGGTGTAGAGAAGGTAAGAATGAGAGGAAGGAGTGGGGAGGGAGAAGGAAAATAATAAGGTGAGAGAGGAGAAGAAGAAGACAAAGAACAAGAATACGAAGAAGAAAGCATATTAGTTTAATAATATTAACAAGGTCTATTATTTGTTTCGATTGAATGCGTCCCGTCTGTCTACATAATTTTAGAATCCTTATCCCCTATCTAGCCCTGTAGCACAGGGGATTGTGAGACACACAGTTTCAAAATTCCACGTCGTACCAAATCGACGTTTCGAAATCAGCTGCATGCCACTTTCCGTTGATGTCGATGATATGAGGCCTTCGGCCGTTGAGAAAACAATGATAATTTACTGAAATATCATTGCCAAGTAAATCACAAACAGACAATAAATGTTGGGGTTGATTGCAGTGTGGAAAGGACATGCGGTTAACTTTATCGTTGGTCTTAAGTTGCTACTGACCATGCGATCGGGTGAGATGAAGACGGGTTACATATCTACCCCGAACGACATACAGGAAACACACGTCAGCTGCCATAGCTCCCTCAGTGGTGAACTTGTCCATGTATGATACTACCATGTTGACATCTACAAGGAATACAGTTGCGTTTCTACATATGTTCCATGAGTTATACCATGCAACTATGAAATGCACAAACGGATTAATGTGTTTCAAATACATTTCAAACGATATTGTCCTATGTGGATATGATAACCTCAGTGTAAGACGTGTTTCCTGTAAATCCTCATAGCCAGTGGCGTCATTTTGTGATCGCCGCATTCACAAACTGACACTCAGGACCAAACTAACCAATCTTACATGGGCCATCAGAAGAGTGGCTCCCATCCTCAAGGTCACAGATGTCATTATAAAAATGACATTGTAACATACAGTTTAGTCCAAACCATCTAGTTTTTTTCCATATTGGTGTGTCACTGTTGGAAACAGAACTGTTACCGTGTACATTGAGCTCTGTAGTATGTAGTAATGATACAACGACATAACAATGGTAATTCCACAACAGAACCTGTTGTAGAATTGTGACAGACACAATGGATATGAATAACGAAGACTTGAAGGCTAGTTGCTTTCTTTGCTGCGTCTTCATCCCACACATGAAAGTCAGTTGAATGAATTGTCCATGTTATCTAACGGATACCTAGGTTCCCCTAGCAATAAATAGTTCTGATGTTCACCAACAAATGCCTCCATTTGTTTTCTTTCATGCCACGTTCCTCTGTGACAAACCAGGTAATGATGACATTAGTTCAGCTGATAATGTTGACATAAGTGTAGTCATGACTGGGCACTAGTAGAAACAAAAGGTTACGATCATCTGGAAACAGGACTTCTGCTAAATAATGAAATGATGAAAGTTCACTTGGACAGCTGGAGGACGTTAATTGCCTCGCATCCTGTGTTCACATGCGGCTATTCAAACTCGTACGCCATAACTGTTTGGTAGTTCTGTGTACAAGTATCTGCTGCAACACTGTGTACTGGAGAATGTCCTTGCTCTAGACAGATTTGACATCTTTCATTCTGGCTGGTAGATCTCTTGAATTTGTTGAGGCATTCCACTGCTGGAACAATACAAAACGAAACAAAATACATGTCTTCCTAACGGACGGAAAGGTTTTACACCATCAATATTGCCTACACGATTTAACGGACAGTTAGATCATTGCTTACCTGATCCGACAGCTTCTGCAGCTTATCTTGTTCCAGATTATTGGGGTTACCTTTCCCCCGGAGTGAACAAGGTAGACCGAGAGAGGATCACACTGCATGGGCAACATATGGTCTCTTCAATTTAGCCCAGGCTTCGTGCTATGTAGGGGTATGAATGACATTGCACAAGAAACGACCTATGTATTACAAACTCCGTTATTTTTTATTTAATCACACGAGCGGCATATGTTCATACGGAAACACCCACGATCCTGCCATTGGCATCAATTTGAGTTTATCATCACATAGAGACAGCGGTTCAATCAAACATCATTAACTTGGAGTTACCACAGTGCTGATTGTGAAACTTGTCCTACTTTAGTTGTAACAAGGGTTAGACCGAGAACAAAGAGAATCTGCACTGCTAAATACAAAGCTAGCCCTATGATTAATATTATTAACACCCAAAATCCTGATAAGTGCTTTGAATTCCAACAGCAGTTTGAAGACGCTTTCAATGACACATCAGAAGATTGTACAGCAAGTAAAAAGCGGGCTATACTAATGATAACTCTTTATAAAACAGCGTTAGCGGTTTATGGAACTGTGGACCATGAGAGGCGGGACAGGTTTGCAGCAAACAGCAAGGCACTGCATCCCTTGAATAATAAAAACAAGATAGCTCTCTTAAGAAACAAGGAAAGAACAACGCGAAACACTCTTAGTAAACTGAAGTAAGTTAGGAAGGATTATAAAAAGCTACCAATCAACGTGCTAACGACTATTGGATCAAGTTATGAGAGTACATTTAAAATATAAGCAATAAGGGAACCACGAGAAGCAAGTATTAAGGAGTAAGGAAGTCATATGGTTCACTTATCAAAAGAAGTGCACCACTGAAAACCTTGACTGGAGAAATCATCACTGATAAGAAACAGCTGGTTGATAGATGGATAGAGCAGTGTTTGCATCTTTACTCAAGAGAGACCAAACTAGTGGATGATGCCATCATCGCCATGGATGCCTTGCCAACATTTGACAACCTGCACACACTTGCAACCATAACAGAAGTTAAGTGTGCTATTAATGAACTTGCATCTGGCAAGGCTCCAGGTAGGCAAGAATGGGATTCCAATCGCGGTTATCAGGTGTGGGCAAGACACACTCACTCTACAGATCCAACAGCTAACAGAGCTATGCTAGCGAGAAGAACAAGACCCACCGGATTTCAAAGATTCAAGCATCACAACTGTGTACAAGAACAAGAGGATTCGGAGTGACCGTGACAACTACAGAGGTATTTCATTTATGTGTATCCATGGAGAAGTATTTGCCATAATGTTTCTGCGAAGACTTCAAGTCCTGAGAGATGAAGTCTTCCCAGAATCTCAGTGTGGTTTTCGATGGAACCAGTCTACCATTGATATGCTATTCTCATTGCGACAAATGCCAAAAAATGTCGTGATCGGAATCAATCACTTTTTATTACCTTCATCGACCTCTAAACGGCATTTGATTTAGTCATTCGCGAGGGTCTGTTCAAGGCAACTAAGAAGATCGGCTGCCCATAAACTCTTCTATCCACCATTGAATCGTTTCACACAGGCATGAAGTGTATAATCAAGTTTGATGGTGCAACTTTCAGAAGAGTTTGAAATCAAGAGTGGAGTTAAGCAAGGGTGTGTACTAGCTCCCACTCTCTTTGTGATATTCTTTTCACTTCTACTAAAATATGCATTTTGTGAACAGGATGATGGTGTATACATTCACTCACGCTCCGATGGCGGCGTCTATAATGCTCATATATTGAACGCCAAGACCAAAATTAGAGGGTACTTATCAAAGCGTTTCTTTTTGCAGACAATGCTGCAATTACGACCCACACATAGGAAGAATTACAGTGTCTACTATCTGCATTCTCCAATGCTTGTTCTGAATGTGGTTTAACATTTTGCAAGAAGAAGAAACAGATTATATCACACTGTTCACATGGGGGTTTATTATTCTTTATTGACGACTATAGTAGACCATTTTACATTTCTAGGATCATAGATAAATAGTAAATTATCCCTAGACAAGGTAATCAACATGGGGATTATTTAGGCAGAACCAACAATGAACAGGTTAACAAACTTATTCTGGGAGAACAGGAAGCTTACTGCCAAAATAAATGTCCTTATTTATCAAGCCGGTATCCTAGAACTCTTATTTATGACATTGAGGCTAGTGAACTTACTCAAACCAAGAGAAACATTAAAACAATGTTCTTATGCAGTGTCTGCAAAGAATACTTAATACTAAGTGGCAAGTCAAGTCACAAATAATGAAATATTGGAAATATCAGACTCTGCAGGTAGTATGTCTCTTCCACCTTTCCATCACACAGTTCTTTCATATGGGAGTGCCTGAGATTGTCTGGTCCTAACGGAGCCCTTTCTTCAATATTAAGTGGCAAGTCAGGTCACTAATAATGAAGTATTGGAAAAATCAGATTGTGTGACTGTTTGTTCTATGCTCGGTCTTCGTGGACTTAGTCGGATAGGACACATTAGGAAGACGGATGATGGCAGAATATCAAAGGATATCTTTTTGGTGAAATACAGATGGATAAGAGATCTTTGTGTCGGTCTCTACTACGATACACATATTTTTGTAAGCTGAACATTATTTATACAGCATTGATATTGCAGATTGGGAGAAAATCATGTCACCACTGAACGTGTTGCATGGAGGGCACAGATCAAAAATGGATTAAAGACACACAAGAACATGATTGCAGATAGGTCGCACACTGAGCATGTGAGACGTAAGATGGTGTATGATGGTAGATATAACCATGTAATTACATGCATTCATTATGGACGAACATTTGCAGAGCAATTTGTTTTTCTAAACAGACACAATCACTACCGCCATGTATTGTAGTTATTATACCTTTTGGAAGCACAATGTAACAAACTATCGTTTGCCATTGACAAGATGTATCTCCCCCTTTTTGACGGCTTCATTTTATGACGTCTGAGGATTATCTTACTAAGGATATATAAAGCGGAGCCTGCAAGTGCGCAACCACAATTGATATTGAAAATGTGCCTACTATACTACTTATATGTCTTTTTGGTTAAGTTACATATAATAAACAGACATATCACGTAAAAATAAGACGTGCTTGGTTTCATTGATTGAGTTATACATAAAATAGAGAAAAATAACACATGGAAGAGACATGATTAGCATCTTCAACAGAGTTATACATAATAAACTAAAAGACATGAATTATGTCTTCGGTTGAGTTATAATTAATAAATTAAAACATACCATAAAAAAGAGACATGATTGATTTCTTCGACTGAGTTATAAATAATAAACTAAAATATACCATAAAGAAGAGACATAATTGTTTTCTTCAATTGAGTTATGCATAATAAAATAAAATATATCATAAAGAAGACACATGATTGATTTCTTCGACTGAGTTATAAAAAATAAACTCATTCACTCATTCATTCAGTAGCATGTCCCATGCAGAACCTCGCTCACATAACAACCTTCCGGAAAATCTATCCATTATAAGCAAGATGTGCCGCGTCCGATACACCCATCTGGAGATCATCCGCCGCATCCTGCACCAATCTTCTCTTTGGCCTTCCTCTTCTTCCTCTATTCCCAGGCATATACCCCTCCATTACTGTTCTCTCCAAACTTTCGTGACGTTTCAAGTGATCAAAATATTTCAATTTTCTTTGTTTTATCGTATTTAATAGCCAAACTACTTCAGTATTCAGTTCTTGAAGTATGGATGCATTTGTTCTATTCTTTACCCAAGATATTCTTAGAACGCGTCTGTAACATTTATATTCAAATGCATGTATCCGCTGTTAAACTTGTTTAGTAAGAATCCAGGTCTCACAGGCGTATGTTGCAATGAGAAAGATGTATGCTCTTAAACAGCTAATTTTTGTAGTTTATTCAGTTGTTTTAGTATTTAAAGAGCAATTGATAGTCGTCGTTTAATTTCTTTCATTGTGTCACCATTGTTGGTAATCAATGATCCAAGATATTCATAATTTTCCACCACCTCCAATCTTTCCTCACTAACATATATTTCTTTCTCCATAGTATTTTATCTGTATGCATTATCTTTGGTTTTGCTATGTTAAGATATAAGTTGTGATTTTCGCTATTCAATTGGGTTGAGGCTATTAGGTTTTCAATACCATTCTGTGTTGTGGATAGCAGTACTGTATTATCAACATAACGAATCTCTGGTATATCATGACCACCGCTATTTAGGGCATCATATAGCTCCCTGTTTATATCTTCTCTTACTTTTCTCATATTCTCAGCGTGCAGGTTAAACAAATAGGAGGACAGTACACATCCCTGACGGACTCCTTGGTTGATATCAAATCAATCTGATGTCTCACCATCTATTCTAACCGCTGCTTGTTGGTCTAGATAGCGCATTCTAATGAGTTGTACTACATGTGATGGACAGCCCGTATTCCTCATGATTTCCCAAAGTTTCTGATGTTGTACACAGTCAAATGCCTTTGAATAATCTACACAACATGAGAATAGGTTTACATTAAATTCTCAAGTCTGAGAATGGAGGTGGAGGGGGTTAAGACCCTCTCAGCCAGGCGACTACGGTAGTTCCAATAGCATACCCCTTACATGTTGCAGATTCATACCCTCCATTTTGCCTCTGACTCTTCTGACCCCTGCTCTCCTATTTCTCTGTCACTTTCTCTCACCATTCTCTCGTCACAGGCTGCTGTATTTATTATCGAGCACAGAGCATACACTTCGTAGCTCCGGCTATTATTCTAATAAATAGAATCCATAGACATATTAATTGTGGTGCTTGAAATTACCCGGCACTCTAGTAGAGTGTACCCGCTGGGGAAGAGGCCCAGAAATCCAGCAGACGTCCATAATTCAGCTGTCCTCCCCTCCCCCCTCCCCACATCTGACGACCCACGTTAAACACCATCTACCCCATGGTCATACTGTAACTCGGAACGTGGGTCCACCTTGAACATGGGTGTGCGTAACCCTGATCTGGGAGCTATACGTGTGCTCTATCTTGCCTAAGGCTAGCGGAGGGAAGGAGGCACCATACTTCTAATTTGATAGGGGATACCTTTACCCCGACACCGGATAGTTCAATGAGACTGACTCAACATAGCACATAACATATGCAACTTCTCTACTGGTATATCAGTGTTTAAGCACACTGACGAACTATATCCTCACTTTAAGCATTCACCCTATCTGTAACTATAATTCAATTCAACTATAAATACTGCGTCTGTCCAACGGACACACACACACACACACACACGCGCGCGCGCGCGCGCGCACACATTCATATCTGGAATATCAACAATCGCACTGTACGAACGCTTTTGGGTGCGGAAATTCCTAAATCCGCGCAGTTGTGTTTAAGTTCAAGGGGCAAGTAAACATAGGCAATATAGTTCATACTATATTAGCGTAAGTTTTGTTTTCAATGTTACCTTTCTCTGTTATCCCTTCATGTCTCGTGTCCTTGATATAATTAAATCACATTTTACCGTTCATAAACATTTCGCACGTAGTATTTCAGCGCTACGCACAAACACGGAGAGCCACGACTTCTGCCCTATGCGCCGCCTTAGGCCCAAGAGGAAAGACTAGATACTAGACTATATTTCAGTCATTTCTTTCAAAACGTGTTTCATATAATCCTCAGCTGTATGTGTGTGTGGCTAAGGGACAAGCACAGTCGTCCATAGTCTCGCATATCGGGTCCGAAGTCAGCTGGAAGCAGGCAGCTTTGCGTTGATTCGGTAATTCCCGGTCTGTGTAACATCCAGGATCTCTGAGTCTGGGGCCGACCTTAAACTGGAACAAGAAACGCTTGTCCTTGAAGTCGCTGATTTGCTTTGCCCGTGGAGGTAATCAGCGTAATCTAAGCCTGCTGGTGCTATGACACGTTCTCACTGTACACATAATTTATTCCTCTACGTTTCCCCCTGTAAACACTTTAACCAACAGACGTGTCTCTTTCTGTGTCAATGTATCTGATACGGCCTTTATCTCGTTCAGTAATGTCGACTTGAACTAACACAACACAAACAACAGATTACACAGTTTAGTGTCTAAAATGTTTCGCTAGATAGCCTCATGTGCATTTTGTAGAGTTAACTGTAATACAAAGGGAACAGATAAACCCGCTTGTGGCTGAAATTCGTCAAACATATTGTCATTGATGCTGTTCAAGCATCCACGCACGAGTCACCAAGGCACACGTAGGCATGCGTTAGATTTGTCTCAGGTGGACCAATATAATTATATCACACCTGCAGATGATTATGTACATGAGGCCTCGAGATGTGCAGGGAAAACAGTTTATAAAGTAAACGTTGCCACTGACAATATCGCTGGGTAACGTAATTGCGTGCTAGACTCTGTCTGGTAACCCTCGGCTGTACCAAGACAACGAGAAGGATGGCGAATGCGGACATGAAGGTCTCTTGTCACGACAATGGACGCCACTGTGAAATGTGGACATATCTCTGAAGTGAAATTATCTGATTAGCATGGACAGGTGATAGGAACATATGTTTGATATAACATACCACTCCCGCAAACCCGTTTTCAATCATTTCAGTCACATTCATCATAAGAGGTTCGATATGTTTGTATGACTGCCATAAACCATTTGATTTTGACAGTTTGGTCAGACTGAGAATCAATCAATCAATCAATCAATCATGTGCCATGCCGGAAAGCGTGGGCGGTCATGACTCGCCATTTCACTCGATCACCAGTGTCGTGGATCAGCTCAGTGTTCCTGTCACGTCCATGCCATGTGGCCAAGCCATCCAGGTATTTTCCTCTCGGTCTTCTTCTTGGTCTGTTCCCCTCGATCTTGCCAGTTGTCACTAAGTTCTCCAACCCATTTCTTCTCATAACATGTCCAAAAAATTTTGACTGTCTACGTCTAATTTCTCTAATCAGTCTACGATGTTCATTTGTCTCCTGTAGTACTTGGTCATTGGTTTTTCTGTCTGTCCATGGTATTCTTTGCATTTTCCTCAGAAACCACATTTCTGCAGCCATCAGATGCTTTTCAGCTTGACTGCTCATTGTCCAAGTTTCACATCCATACAAAAGAACAGGCTCTATGTATCCCCTCAACACTCTTTTTCTCGTTTCAATTGACATCTTTTTATTGGTCAGAATGTTTTTCATCTTGCTAAAGGCTACTTTCGCCATGGCGATTCTTGTTCTAATCTCTTCAAGGCATCTCCCATCAGATGTTATAACTGTTCCAAGATAATTGTACCGATTCACTTGTTGAAGAATATTTCCATTTACTCGTATATTACATTGTGGCACTTCTTCCTTCCTACTGACGACCATAGCCTGAGTCTTTTTACAATTTAATTCTAACCCCAGTTGCTCACTGTGTACAACAACCGCATCTACTAATTGTTGCAGGTCCTGCGCATTGTCTGCAATTAATACTGTATCATCTGCATATCTAATGTTATTGATGTTTCGTCCTCCAATGCTGATTCCATTTATATCCTCTACATTTCTGAAAATATTTTCACTGTACAGGGAAAAAAGATCTGGAGACATCACACATCCCTGCCTAACACCTCTCTTAATTGGCTGATACTGTCCCACTTCATTATCAATCCTTATTGCAGCTTGTTGTTTCCAATATATGTTTTTTATAAGTCTAATGTCTTTCCCATCAATTTGTAGATCTGCAAGCATATCCACCATGCTGACATGTCTAACGCTATCAAAAGCCTTTGTATAGTCAATAAAGCAAAGATGTATATCCTTGTTTACTTCTATAGCACGTTCAATAACTGTTCGCAGCATATACACAGCATTTACTGTACCCTTTCCTTCTACAAACCCGCATTGTTCTTACCCTGAAAACTATTTCAGGTTGTATCTTCTTCCTCACTCTTTGCATGATAATTCTTAGCAAAATCTTTGTGATGTGACTCATTATACTAATTGTTCTATGTTGATCACATTCCAAGGTTCCTGATTTCTTTGGGATTGCAATAAATATAGAGTTACATAATTCAGGAGGTATATCTCCTAGTATCATATAATGTATTCAGCAGTCTGGTGACTTGATCTATTCCAAATTCTTCTAAAGCTTTAATCATTTCTGTTGTGATGTTATCTGCACCGGGGGCCTTGCCAGCTTTCATATGCTTAAGAACATTTCGAACCTCCATCTCCAAAATTGGCGGTCCTTCATTATTAAATCTAATATCATACTGTTCGTCTCTGTTATCATCATAAAGGTGTTTCACATAATCTGTCCATACCTGTAGAATCTGATCTTTTTCTATTATGATTTTGCCATCTTCAGTTTTTAGACACCCTGTTGATGTACTTGTTCTTTTATTAGTAAGTTCCTGAATTCTTTTGTGTACTAATTTGGTATTTTGACTGTTGTGTTGGCTTTCAATTTCTAAGCACTTTTCCTCAAGCCATGCTTCTTTTGCCTCCTTACATAATGTTCTGACTTGTCTGTGAATTTCTTCATATTTGACAGAATTATTTTTGTTGAGTCTTCTTGTTTCCATGAGGTGTAAAATTTCTTCAGTCAACCATTTCTTACGACCCACCTTCTTTAATTTTGGAATAGTTGTTTCTGCAGCCACATTGATTGAATTCTTCAACGTTTCCCATTGATCATCCACATCCTGGAATAGGATCTCTAGATCAGACAAAATTTCGAATCTGTTCTGTACTTCTATGTTGAATTTGTTTTGTATTTCCTTGTCATTACTCAATGTACACAAATCATATTTAGTGTTTCCTGTTATATACTTGACTTTCTTCAACTTTATCCTCAATGTTCCTGTGAGTAATCTGTGGTCACTATAACAATCAGCACTGGGAACTGTTTTTGCTATTGTTAATGCGTTTCTAAATCTTCTGCTAATGAGAATGTAGGCAATCTGGTTTCTAATCCTGCTATCAGGACTCCTCCATGTCCATAATCTTCTAGGGTGTTGTTTGAACCACGTGTTTCCTACAATCATTTCCTGTTCTTTTGCCCACTCTACGAGTCTGTATCCTCTTTCATTTCTCTCTCCTAAACCATAGTTTCCTACTGTGTATCTATCTCCTTGATTTCCTACTTTTGCATTGAAGTCCCCTATTATGATGTTTATTTCTGAATTTTTACATTTCTTTAAGGCAGACTCTATGTCATTATAAAATTCTTCTACACTATCTTCACTGGATTCTCCTGTTGGGGCATATACTTGAATAATATTTATGCTAAAAGGTCTGCCACTTAATTTAACTAGTAGAACTCTGTCCGACACGGCCCAATATTCTTGAATAGATTTTGATGTTTTCCTGTCCAGAATAATTGCCTGAGAATAGAAAGCCAATTAATTACGTCTATGGAATGTTCCCATCCAGCAGGATTGAATACTGCTTTAAATGCCGCAGTTGAAGAATGTTTACCTTGTTTCCTGTGTACTTTACTTTTGGCCACCCTTTTTCTCTTGTCACTCTATGTCCACGCACATGTTCATATTTAGCTCCCTCCGTCTGACAGTGCTCATTAATTATACTTTTCTCGTTTTGTTATCATTATTCTGAAATTACTATGTATTATAACTATTCGTGGAAATCACGTCCTTTACCATTCCTTACTTTAAAATCCGGTTATATTTAATTGTTCGTATATTGTGTTGACGTTTTTTTTTTTTTCATATCCTTTACAGGACATCGCTGTCAACATCAGCATCTTTCAGCTGATTGTTGATTTCTTAGCAAGATTACGCTCAGTAGTTTGCCACTGCTTTCTGAAAGGCTGACTCAATACCCCGTAAGTTACCGATACGGAGTGAACAGCTATCTATTCTCGCGCACGTCACGTTACTCACGAGAGTATATTGGATTAAAGAGAAAGACGTTAAAGTCCTACGCCAGGGAGACCGGCATTGTGTAGACTGCTGAACGCAATATATAATACTGGAGATATACTACAGGAATTATGTAATTCTGTACTTATTGCAATCCCAAAGAAATCAGGAGCCTTGGAATGTGATCAACATCGAACAATTAGTATAATGAGCCACATCACGTAGATTTTGCTAAGAATTATCATACAAAGAGTTAGAAGGAAAATACAACCTGAAATAGGAGAAAAACAGTGTGGGTTTGCAAGGGTACAGAAAATACTGTGTATATGCTCAGAACATTGAACGTTCTATAGAAATAAACAAAGACCCGCATATTTACTTTACTGACCACACAAAGGCTTTCGATAAAGTAAGATATGTCAACATGATGAAGATGCTTGCAGATCTACAGATTGATGGGAAAGACCTTAGACTTATAAAAAACAAACATATATTGAAAACAACAAGCTGCCATAATGACTGATAATGAAGTAGGTCAATAACAGCCTATTAAGAGAGGTGTGAGTCAGGGATGTGTAATGTATACAGATCTTTCTTTCCCTGCACAGAGAAAATAATTTAAGAAACGTAGAAGACATGAAAGGAATCACCATTGGGGAACGTACCATCAATAGCATTAGATGTACGGATGATACAGTATTCATTGCAGGCAATGAGCAGGATCTGCAACATTTAGTAGATGCGGTTGGTGCACACAGTGAACAACTTGAGTTATTAATTAAATTTATTTAAATTGTAAGAAGACACAGATTAATGTCGTCACGAGGAAGAAGGAAATACCGCAATGCAATATACAAGTAAATGGGAATATTCTTAAACAAGTGAACCGGTAAAATTATCTCGGAACAGTCATATCATATGATGGCAGATGTCTTGAAGAGTTTAGAGCAAGAATCGCCATAGTGAAGGTAGCCATTTGCAATAGGAAAACCATACTGACCAGTAGAATGACGTCATTTGTAACAAGAAAAGGAGTGTTGAGGTGCTACTTAGAACCTATACTTTTGTATGAATGTGAAGCGTGGACGATGAGTAGACAAGCTGAAGAAAACATCTGATGACTGTGGAAATGTGGTTTTTGAGGAAAATGGAAAGCGTACCATGGACAGTCTAGTGAAGTGGATTTAAAAGGGAAGATAGATATTAGCTATTAGTTAGTTAGTTAGTTAGTCGACAGATCATCCTCGTTGCACATCGAACCATTCAGTTAGCTAAGACCAACCACTATAGAAAACCAGAAATGGCTCGTAAAACTCCTTAAGGGTAGAGACAGGTCATAAGGTAATGTTCTACAAGATATAAGGACAAGTTTTCACGTAGAAGGTCAGAAGAGCCAGGAAAGTCACCGCCTTTTCAATGAGGAGAAACCTGCAAGTAATCCTGTCAACGTCACAGATCTAGGGATAGAAGACTCGGGTCCAGACAGGCGATCAAAGATCTAACATAACTCCAAGTGCAAACATTATCAATCTACTTTAATGTCAGGTAGATCTAATGAACAGTCATCTAGCACTTTTATTCATGATTTCTTATATAAACATCGACAAAGCATCATATAATTTATACATCACAGCATTAGTCTATTAACAACAATCTCTAGACTCTAAACCAATATCTATATGTTCTGTCCCTAGAAGCTAAACCCTCCTTTCTGTCCGCTTTCCAGTTGCCGTCTGCCCCTCGACTTGTGTCCGGTGGACACGGCGTGTCTCGCACATCTCGTGAGAGTTGCTTTTCACGCTTTAGGCGAACTCCGCCTGGGTCTATTGCGCAGTAGGCAATTCGACCCCTATGTTATCGAACGTTCGAGACTTCGACCGTTCGGGTCGTTCTTATCTCCCTTATTTGGACGCTGGTTCTTTCCGTGTATTGTTTCCCTTGTACTATGACTGTGAGACTCTGACACACATGAATAAAGAAATGTATTATCTTTGTAATATATATAAAGAGATCATAAATGATAGTTCTGAAAAGTATCATCCATAAAGAGATTATAAGTGATATTTCAGAAAAAAAGATTCTTGGTAGCAGCTCTCCTAAACATCACGAGCTACACATGAAGAATCTGAATGAATGGTGAATGACATATTCATTCTTATGATGTACATGAACTAAACAAAGAATGATATTCATTAGATTTTCTCTAAGTCAGAGACAGAATAACTTATGTCATCTAAGTATTTCTCTATATGTACTCGCTAGTTATAGTATCACATAAAGACCTCTGGTAAAGATTCAGACCCTTTCTATCCTATCTTCTAATATAAGTCTATTTATTTTTAGCATCAACTCACCAATGTCCTCAAGAACTAAAATTTACCTACACAAATTCTCCTGAATAACATCATTTCCTTCCTTATCGGGAGTTTCTGGCCAACTGCAACGAGTAGTTGCAATCCATCTCCTCGTTACATCAGTCTCCTAATTTACATAAGCTGATGCTAATAGCTAATTTTACTGTGCTTATGATGCTAAGTGCTCATTTTACTAAGCCTATGCTAATTACGCTCCATCCAGGCCAATTAAAATCAGTCCAAACTGGGTGTATTTCTCTGGCACCAAAAGTTTCGTCATCCTGCTGGTGGCTTGCAGCTGTCGTGTTCCGGGAATTTCAGGGGTGTAGTTTGTATGTGATTCAGAATGGAGTAGGGGGCTTGGCGTGATTGATGTCATAGACAGACCGAAAAATCAATGACCAAGCCCTACAAGAAACAAGTGAAAATCGCACGCTGGTTAGAGAAATTAAACATAGTCAACATTCTTTGGTCACATTATGAGAAGAAATAAATGGGAGAACTTGGTAACAAGCTAGGAAGGTCGAGTGGAAAAGAACAAGGGGAAGATAGAGAAGTAAATACCGGATGCCTTGGCCACGTGATATGGTCGAGACAAGAACACTGAACTGATTCACGAAACAAAACCATTCAATCTTATCGGCACGGCACGTGATGAATGTTTAGTCGAATGTTTGGTTGGTTATTTTTTGAATATGTCGATGGATATTTCGTTAATCATTTATTTACCTAAATGTTTGGTTTATTCTTTTGTTAAATAGTTGCTTGATTCTTTGGTTAAATGTTTTATTGATTGTTTAGTCGAATCTATATTTCGATTCATTTTTCGTTGTTTGATTGAGTGCTCTTTTAGTTTTAATGTGTGTGTGTGTGTGAGAGTGTGTCTGTGTGTGTGTTGTTGTTGTTGTTGTTGTTGTTGTTGTTGTTGTTGTTGTTGTTGTTGTTGTTGTTGTTGTTGTTGTTGTTGTTGTTGTTCAATGTTTCGTTGTTTTTTTTATCTTTTTGAATGAATATTTGGTTGCTTATTTTGCTGAATGTTTATTTGAATGTTTATGTGTTCGTTAGATTGACAGTTTGTTTGGCTGTTTGTTTACATAATTATTTGGTTCTTTAGTTAAACTGTTGTTGGTTGCTCGATTGAATTTTGTTAAAGATTTTTGCTTGATTGGTTGAATTTTTGGTTAATTATTTGATTTAATGTCTGGTTGAATGTTTGGTTTAATATTTAGTTGGATGATTGGTTTAATGTCTTGGTACTTTATTGATTGACTGTGTGATTGGTTGTTGTTTGATTATTCGTATGGTTGGTTGCTTCGATGAATGTTTATTTGAATGTGCTGTTGGCTGTCTAGATGATTGTTTACTTGGCTGTTTCAATGATTATTTAATTCGTTGTTTGATTCAACATTTGGTTGTTTGTTTTCGTGAACGTTTTGTTCAATGTTTGGTTGATTGGTTTAATGTATGTGCGGGTGTTTCTTTGTATGTTTGGTTGGCTGTTTCTATGAATGTCTGGTTGTGTCTTTGGCTCAATGTTTAGTTGATCGTTTGGTTACAGTGTGGTTCGATGTTTGCTTGAATGTATGGTTGTTTGTTTCGTTAAATATTTGGACGCACCTTTTGTCGGATGTCTGCTTGGTTGTTTGATTGCATTTGTACTTGAATGTATGGTTGTTGGACTGAATGTTTGGTTTGAGTTTTTGCTTGAATGCCTTTTTTTGGGGGGTGGGGGGGGGGGGGGGGGGGGGGGGGGGGGGGGGGGGGGGGGGGGGGGGGGGGGGGGGGTGGGGGGGGGTGGGGGGGGGAGAGGGTCATTACTTTTTGGGTTAAATGTTTGGTTTATTTTTTGTTTGAATGTTTGGTTGTATGTTTAGTTCAGTGTTTAGGTAAATGTTTTGTTGTCCATTTGTTTAATTTATTCTTGATAGTTTTCCTGGATACTTTGTTGACTGTTTGGATGGTTGTTTACTTGAATTCTTCGTCGATTGTCTGGTTGCATGTGGGGTTGTATGTTTGGTGAAATATTTTTTGGGGTATTTTTTAATGTTTGGTTGGTTGTTTGATTGAAAGTGTGGTTCGTTGTGTCGTTGAATATGTGGTTGGGAGTTTAAATGCACGTTTGTTTAATATTTGGCTGAAATTTTGGTTAAATATTCGGTTTGTTTTTCCGTTGCTTGATTGTATTGGTTTAATGTTTGACTGATTATTTGGTAACAGTTTTGGTTTGTTGTTTGTTTGAATATTTATGTACTCATTTATATGTTTGAATATTTGGTTGAATGTTTGATTGAATGTTTGATTCAATGTTTTGTTGATTGATGGATGATGTCCTCTGTTGAATGGTTGGTAGATAGTTTTGTTGAATGTTTGTTTGGTAGATTGGTTGAATATTTGATTGAATGTTTAGTGTGGTTGCTTCGATGAATTTTTTGTTGAATATGTGAGTTGAGTTGAGTTGAGTTGAGCTAAGATCTGACATCACTGCACGCAGGACATTCCCATACGCACTCCGTCCCTCGTTTAACAGCCAGCGAAGAGTCACACGTGTTGAAAATTCAACTAGTTATTTGATTGAATGATTGATTGTTTGTTTGTTTTTTTTTAATTTTGGGTTGATAAATTTGGTTAGATTTTCATTGAACGTTTGATTATAAACGACAATGGGAACATCAATGCGACTGCATAAAATAATCTTTATTAACAGTAAGCAGAGAAGGAATCAATGTCTCCAGAGCCTGGCTTCCCAAATGTTAACGTAAACATATAAACAGGAGAAATCACGCCCCTCAACCCTGTTTTGACTTAAACCTCTCTCAGTACAAACAGCCGTACATCATCCTACAGTCATCCAAACAAATTGCCTCTAGTCGATAATCATTCTCACAAACTTACACGTACTCCATAGATAACGTACTTGACATAATAATGAAACATAAACAGAGGATTGCTTCCTAAGCTAAGAAAATAGAACTATCTAAAACACAATGTATGGCTAACACCCGAGCCACTACCAAATGCGCTATATGTAAACTAGCGCTAAAACTCGAACCTATCATCGCTACTCTATGCCTTCGTCTTTATCCTTGTAATCTGTCTATGCTTTAGGTCTCCTTTTGTCTTCTATGAAATATTGTCAACAGATATAATACAGAGCTGTGACAAATGTTTTGTTGGTTATTTTGTTGAATGTGTGGTGGGTTGGGTGGGTAGAAAGGGTTTGGTGTTTTGAATGGGTTTGGTGGGTTGTTTGATTAACTGTTTTGTTTAGTTTAGTTGTGTGTTTGTTTAGATGTTTGGTTGGTTGTTAGGCTGGTTGGTGGGTTTAATGTTAGACTGGTTGTTTGGTTTGAATAAAAATTGTTGGAATTATTTCTAAACGTATCTTTCAGATAATGTCGGATCAACCAAATGATGAAAATGTAACGCACTGGATGGTCGAGTTGAAGAAAAGAGAGCATGTAAGGTTATTGTTAGTTTTCTGTCTGGTTGAATGTTTGGGTGATAGTTTAGTTGGTTATTTGATTTAATGTTTGAATTATAGTTTAGTTGGTTGTTTACTTGAAAGTCTGGTTGGAATTTTGATTGCGTGTTTGGTTGGAGTTTTGGTTGAATGTTTGGTTAGTTCAAAACAATGTTTTCCCGTAATGAATGTTAATAACGAAGACACAAACAATAGATTGCACGATGTATTGCCTGGCAATAATGAGACGTACAGCAGACGGCACAATTCAAAGATCAGTGTACCGTAAAGAAACATGGACTGGCCAATATTTAAATTTTCAGAGCTTTGCACCTGTCCAGTACAAACGGGGCTTAGTACGGACCCTGTTTGAACGTGCTAGGAAGATATGCACCCAGGACACACTGACAGAAGAATTTGAAACTCTGAAGAATGCTTTAAACCTGAAGGGTTACTCCAAAGGATTTATAAAGCGCCCCTGCCAACAGACCAAACCTAAACCAGAAGAAACTACAGTCCCGAAACTCGAGGTTTTCATCCAGTTATCCTTCCGAGGAGATGACGTAATGCAACGTTTGCAGGACCAGCTCATCACAGCAGTCGGGCGAACATTCTGTGCTGCAACTCCGGTTATCAGGCACAAAACCACACCTATCCCCATCCCAGCAGTTGTAGAACCTGTAGCTTTGTACACCAAATCGAATTGTATTTACCAATTTACATGTAGGTGCGAGGCCATCTACATAGGTAGAACAGAGCGACAGTTAAATAACAGAGTGTTGAAACACATTCCGAACTTGGTGGACAAGATACTACACACAAGATGGTAGCCTAGGCAGGCCGACACACCGGAACAGTCCTGCTTCATCGGTCGCGAGACACGTGCTTGAGAGTGGTCATGTGGTTGAAAGAGACGGTGCCTTCCGTATGTTGTTCAACACACAGAGTAGTCGGTTGTTAAGGTTTGCTGAAGCCATAGTGATCAACCTGCGTAAGTGGGCCTTGTGCAAGCAGAAAGACATGTTAGTCAGTTTAAAATTACCGTGGTAGACAATCGACATTACTGTGCGAATATGTGTATATTACAGATTGAAGGATTTATCTAGTTATTTCACTTTACGTTGTGTGATTTCTGCAGTATGTACCTGACGAGATGCAGCGAAATATGCCAGGCAATAAATCGTGCAATCTATTGTTTGTGTCTTCGTTATTCAAAGTTTAGTTAGTTGTTTGGTTGTTATTCTTTCAATGTTTGGCTTGTGGCTTGTTTAAATGATTGATATAGGGTTTGGTTTCAATATGTGGTTTGGTGTTTGAATAAATCGTTGGTTGTTTTCTTCCTTGAATATGTTTGTTCGGTTTTTTATCTGAGTGTTTGTTTGCTTGTTTGCTTGTTTGTTTGTTTGAATATGTGGTTGCATGTTGGGTAGGTATTTTGGGTGAATGTTGATTGGGCATTTGACCGATTGTTTGGGTGGATGTTTGATTAAAAATTGGGTTAGTAATATTACTAAATATATGGATGCATTTTAGAATGAATAATTGGCTGAATATTTGTTTGAATCGCTGGTTGAATGTTTGTTTGACTATTTGGTTGGTTGTGTGGGTGAATGTTTGTTATAATTCTGTAATTAATTATTTGATTCGTTGTTCAGTTGAATGTTTGGTTGTTTAATTGGTTGAATCGTTTGGTTGAACGTTTAGTTTGTGTGAATGTTTGGGTAAACATTTTGTTTTTTGTTTGGTTGTATGTTTGATTTAATGTTTTGCTGGAATTTTGATTGAATGTTTGGTTGAATGTTTGTTTGGTTAAATATATGAGTTATTTTTTGAATTTTCAGTTAGCTGTTTCTACGAATGTTTGGTTGGTTGTTTGATAAAACTGTTGTTTGTTTGTGTGTTTGTTTGTTTGGACGTTCGATTTATTAAATGGTTGGTTCGTTTGTTGAATATTTATTTTTGTCTGTGTGAGTGAATGTTAGGTTGGAAATTTAATTAGATGTTTGCTTAGTTGTTTAGATAATTGTTTGGTTAGTTATTTGGTTAAATGTTTGATTTGTTGTTGGTTTAATTGTTTTAATGAATGTTTGATTTAATGTTTGTTTTGTTACTTGATTGAATTTTGTTGACTGTTTGGTTGATTATTGTGTTCGTTGTCTGTTTCAGCGATTTTTTTGGTTGATTCATTACATTAATATTTCGTTTATTATTTGGTTCATTATCTTTAGTTTAATATTTGGTTTCATTATTTTTATTTTAATCTTTGGTTGCATCTTCGGCTTAATATTTGGTTGGTTAAATGGCTGCGTGTGTGATTGCTGTTTGGTTGGCTGCTTGAATTAATGTTTGGTTGGTATTTTGATTGTCTGTTTTACTGAACGTCTCCTTGATTTGTTTGATTATATTTTTATTTGAATTTGTTATTGCTGTTTGGTTGGTTATTTGATAGATTATTTGATTGAATGTGTGGTTGGTTGTTTGATTGAACGTTTCATTATCTTTTTTGGTTGTATGTTTGACTGGGTATTTTGTGGACTGTTCTGGTGAATATTTATTTGCTGTGTTTGGTTGAATGTTTTGTTGACCTTGTGATGAAAGTTTGGTTGAATGTTTGGTTGTTGTTGAATTGAATGTTTGGTACAGTGTTTGGTTGATTGATTGATTGAATGTTTGGTTGATGATTTGGTTGAATGTTTGGCTTCAAAGTGCTCCCCAATTCATATGTAGGTGTAATACGTGTATAAAATTGGAACCGACCAATCATTTCTCTTGTCTAAATGTTAGCATACTGGACACAACCATACGCTCCGGTCCACGTGTTTGTTATTTGACCTGTGCTGGTTTAATATACAATTATGAGATATATGGTGATATTTCAATGATTAGATACGAATTATGTCCATATTCCATAGTTGTGGGTTCATCTGGGATGATAGACCTTGCAAATGATGATACATTATTTAAGGGTGTCTAGTTAGGCATTCGTTGAAATAAACTCATTCATTCAGCGAGGCGCTGCCACGTTGTGTTTCGTTTAACTTAGGTTCTACTGTAGGTCGTAGTCTTTTCACGGGAATTTTAGAAAATGTTTCCAGTATGATTCAAAAGGGAAATGCCTCTGTATTGTGTGCACTCTCATATACCGCCCATGTTTCTCCTATTTGAAATAATCATAGCGCTTCTCCATTCTCGTGGTGTCTATTGTTCTACTCAAACATAGTTAAATACTCGTAGACTATGTAGCCATGCTGTTCCTACTTCTCTCGATGCTTTAGTTAGTTCATTTAGTATTTCGTCTTGTCCTGGTGACTTATTCAGTGGGTCTAATCTGATGCTTGTCTAATTTCTTCTTTAGGCATGTCTGATTCTAGTTCTTCGATGGCATCTGTGTTCGTTTCGTGCATTCATGTGGCATCTGACGAAATATTGAGAAGTTGTTCGAAATACTGCCTTCATCTGTTTAGGATATTTTTGTTCACGTATTCGTTCACTTTTTGTCGCTGTTAATTATTTCAGTTGAGTCAAATGGTTCTGCTCTGGTTCTCATTGCACTAATCTTTTTTTGTAGACGTTTCTAGTTGCCTCCTTGTGGTTTTTAATATAGGGTTTCCGCATATTTCTACCAATCGTTTTGTTTCTCTCTTTATTATTTGTTTGCGTTTTTTGGTTTCCGC
>JACEFZ010011152.1:0-57661 GCA_014155875.1 Cepaea nemoralis
AAATTGCGTTCTTAAGTCCTTCGCCACAATGCCTCATATTAGGAAAAGCTAATCCACATGCAAAAATCAATCTAAAGTATGTCCACATTTGTTTGCCTTCATTCACGATCAGTTATTTTGAAAAATGTCTGTTGCATCGTTATGAAATTTTTCCAGCAGTCTTATATTTACCCCCACCCAAGGAATATGTCTTTGATAGGTCCAAAAACAACTTCAATTATTGAAAGCGGCAACATTCCTTTGATGTTTTGCTGAACAACTAGTGATTTCTTGCTAACAAAGTTATTTTTACGGTAATGGGAGACTTGCAAATTCTGATGACACACAAAGGCGTATCCGGATTCGTATGGGAGTGGGTGCAATGAAAGAACTAGCTTAAAATCTACAGGGTCGGCTGCATTGCACTGGGGTTTTATCCCATATGGCTCAGTTTCTTTCCGCAACGCGGAAAGCGTCGCACAAAGCACGAACTCCGTAGCTCCAGCAACAACCCCCGGGAGTCTCAGAAAAAATGCACTCGTGAAATGAAGGACGCTGCCCGGAATTGAACATACAACCTTCAGAGCCCGAGTCAGGCGGCTTGACCACTTCACCACGGAGAATCCCGAGAGGGGTGCAATGTGTAATATTATTAAAGACAGAGAATTTACAGAGGCACGGGGTAAAATAATTTGTAAATTAACAGGAAAGTAGAAGGAATATATTTCTTACCTTATTTTTCATTTCCTTCTTGTTTCTTCAGCTGATGCTGTAATGTTTAGGGCCTGCAATTCGTCTGAATAGTTGGAGCAAAATATCCCAGTAAGTGTGTACGTAGATTAAGGTCTGCGATCTGCTCAGACCTTAATCTGTGTCGGACGATTCCAGTAGGTTGATGATTGCTCTCGGTTGCATAAAATTCAATCCATCCTTTCTCCAATAGTCCTCTTCCTCTTTCAACACATGGTCCTGACATTTTTTCCAGTAACTTTTATCAATATTTAATAGCGCAGACAGACAGACATTTAGACAGAAAGGTAGGTAGGTAGGTAGGCAGGCAGAAAGGTAGGTGGCTGGCTGGCTCGGTCGGCCGGCAGGCAGGCAGGTAGATAGATCGATGTCTATTGGTAGGTCGGCCGGCCGGCAGGCAGGTAGATAGATAGATATTGGTTGGCCGGCCGGCAGGTAGGTAGGTAGGTAGGTTTGATAGATAGATAGATAGATAGAATAGGATAGGATAGATAGATCCCTGCCAGGAGCCGGGCCGAGCCAGCTAGTTTATTTATATAATCACGTTTCATGAAAGAACCCACAGTTTGACGACACCTCTGAACTACCCCATATAAATTCCCTCAGTCTGCCAAAAGCGAAAACAGCGCAGACAAAATTCAAAACACAGCGGGGGTGTGTCTTGCTGAAACGGTAATACTCTTAAAATGATGGAATGAATGCGGGGGATATTCCAATTCCAATTCCAATTCTGGTACGAGTACCCCCCTTTCAGCCTTCGATTTCCGACTTGGCTATGTAGGGTGCTTATGATGCAGCTTGTAGTTTGTCTTTCGTACTTTGGACTGCTTGTTATCAGCTTCCCGGCTTCTGATGGGTTAATTGCGTTCGTTTCTTTCTTGATGAGGTTTTTCATGTCTGGTCAGATTTGCGCGCTTGTTGAGGCCCGGCGTGATTGTGGTCCCGCCCCGTCATATTGTGCTGTTTCCTTCAGGGAGTTTTACCAGTTGTCGTCTCTCCTGGTGTTCCTCCTATTTCCCCGTCGTGAGTTGCCTTCGAATCTTCTCGGCGTTCGCCAGTCGGGTCTTGGTGGTGAGCGATATCATTCTTCCTCTGTTGCTTCTTCGTCTGTTTGTGCTTTTGTATCCTCTGATTCGGGTGTGGCTGTCTGGATCTTGGTCTGGAGCAGGTCGAACGTCTCATTAAAAGTTTCTTGTATTTTAAGTAGCTGTTTATCCGTCTCATCCTTTATAATAGCCATTCGCGCGTAGTCCTGAGCTATCATCTGCTGAACTTGCTTCATTTCGTTGAGGATGCGCTGAGCAGTCGTTTTCTGTGATTCTTGCTTCTTGTCGTTTTCTTTCTCCCTGCTTGATAGCCTTTCTTCTGTCTCAGCCTGTATAACAACCATCCGGGCGACATCCTGCTCGAACTTCTGCTGAACTTGCCTCGCCTCGTCCAGGATGCGCTGAGCGGCTGTTATCTGTGTTTCTTGCGTTTTGTTGTTTGCCTCCTCCATGCTAGTGAACTTTGATCGCAGGTCCTTCAGTTGGCCTTCCAGTTGTGCTTTGTCCCTTTTGGTGAGTTGATTGGTGGCCTCGTACTGCCTCCTAGCTTCTTTATAGGGCAGGTTAGATGGCGATCTTCATGGCTTCCTTGCTGTCTTGGTGGCAGGGGCAGCCGAGGTACCTGGCGCCGTGGTTGCCGAGGCAGTTGGCGCATTTTCTGTTATTGTTAGGCCTTCTGAAGTCCTTGTCGATCTTTGCGTGCTGGCACTGGCTGTATGGATGAGGTCCAGAGCAGTATCTGCAAACCTCAACCTCACTCTTGCAGGTGGCACGGGTGTGCCAAAACTTCTGGCACTTAGAGCACTGCAGCACTCTGGGTATGTAGTGCTCTGGAACTTGGCCTCTCTTGTCCCATCTGATGTATTGAGGGATCAGTCGGTCCTCTGATGTTACGACGACGACAGTAGAGGGGATGCTGTTCTTTCCGATGATCCTCTCGGCACTGGTGATCTTGAGTTTGTGGTTTTCCCTTGTTAGCAACTCCCTGATCTGGTCGTTGGTGAGATGGGTCTTGACTCGTTTGATGACCCATCGTTTCATCATGTTGTGTTGGCTGGCTTCCAATAAGATGCCGTGGTGGAGCTTGATGTCGGCTTTTTCATCTTGTGTTATCTTCTTCATAAGTGCTGTGGTCTTTGGGTTGTTGTTGAGGGAGATCACTACTCACTCGTGTGTCTTGCGCAGCTGGTTGATGCTGTGCCTTCCCAGCTCGTTTTCCAACAGACTGATTAACTTGTCTGTTGGTAGCGCCGACAGTTTAGCTTCACCCATGCTTGTCTGTTTGAGCAGTATTCTGCCGGTGAAGTCCTCAGATGTTGCTGTCGTTTCCTCCTGTGTGGAGGTCACTGGTAGACTGGGCTGCATCGTCTTGGAGCTGGTTGGAAATTCCCGGCTGCTGCTGGCTTGAGATGTGGTTTCTTCATCAACTGGGACGGCTTCAGCTGGTGTAGGAGCCGGACTGCTGTTTGTAGATACAGAGTCAGCAGTCGTAGCAGCCTTCCTCGCCTCTACCTTCTTCTTCCCGGCTGTGTATAGCGCGTCTCTGCGCGGCATTTTTAATGCGAGGCATCCTCTGCGTTAACCGATAAGACGACTTGATCTCGATATCGTGTCGAGTCGACTCGTGTGTCGTGGATATAAAATATATACGGCATATAAACAAACATTGAAGTCTGCTGTACAATCTCCAGAACAAAAATTTTGTTGGGTGGACATAATGATAAGGTTATATGCTAAATCTCATCATTTTCCCTCAGTTGGTTACTGAGATATTGAATTTTATATTGAGGCAACAAAAAAAACAAAAAACACTATAGTGCACTAGAAGTTGTTGCACTTGTATGGACTACGCTTAAGTTTCAAGCGAGCGAGTGCCAAAACAATGTTAGGCTGGGTCAACTTGAGAGCCCAGGTCAATTTTTAAAAATCACCTTGATGTCAGTTTAAACCCATGACCTCTGGGCTAGCAGGCAAAATCATCAAGCACTATCACAGCTCCCACTAAATGTAGACAACAAGAAAACTCATCTTGTAGCACAAACCTGCTGTGGGTATGTGGGAATGATCATCAAATTTTGCAGGTCAGAATGCACGAGAAATAGACAGCCAGTTTGTCCCTCGTAGTGGACGATGAGTGCAGATGTCAAACCCTCGCCCGACCGCGCTCATGTCATTATCAGCGCCATATCCCAACAATTCCATAAATATGCCCACTCTAAATGTGTGTGCCATGTATTTATTCATTAATCCAATATTACAGCGAGCTAATGGGAGACAAGAAAGCAAACGTCACATATTTTGACCAGATTAAAGGCATGGCACTCATATATAAACGTACTGGAGGGACAAGTTGAAGGCAAGTGAGCAACAGGTAAAAATATGACACCTAACCTTCTCAGCAGAGTTGATCCAGAAAACCAAAGACCAGGATCTGTGGAGAGTCATGAACGTGCCCCAGCCGGAATGGCACTTGATGATGATGATGAACCTTCTTGGACAAAATGTAAACAACCTTTTACATGCTTTCAGGCATATTTGGGTACATGGTGCTAGCCTATATCTTTATACACAAATCAGCATTTGACGGGTGATGTGGTTAGTAATTTACGAGTTTGAACTTTTCAGTCTTCTGTATTCAAGTGATTGAGACCCTGAACATATCTGTGGCTTAGATGTAGTGAACTTCAATAGGCACCACATTGCTGTCATAATAATCATCATTAATTAAGTGTCTAGTTGACTGACATGGGCAAATTTGCTTCCCCCTCTTATTGATTTACTCATTTATCGGAGTGATGTTAGAGTAGACTCTTTTCTGTCACCAAAGATCTATCTCTAGCAGGGACTGTCTGGCACAGCTCTCCTTTCACTCTCCAAGCTCCGACACTGGCAGGATATGCAAGACAGGTCTTTAGTTTTCTTGCGCTTGCTCACTAGAACTCAAGCGTAGTCCTTACACACTACTTCTAGTAAAACTGGACTGAATTGTGTGTGTGGATTAGCTGTCCCTATTACCAGTGTCCCTCACCATCAGGTGAACCCTTCTGAGGTACTAGAAATTTACATCCCCAACTCAAGGATGAGAAGTCAACATTTTAGTACCCCCTACCTCAGCATCACCACACCGGATGTTTAAGAATGAAAGCTCTGATCCATTTGGTCATGCTGGCCTCCAGACTGGTACTGAAACTGACCATCTGGGGAAAGGCATATTCAGATGTCACCAGGTCATGATTCGGCACAGCACATACCTTCTTGTTGTTTCCCGTTGACCTTTCGTCTCCCTGTGGAGGACATGCCCACAACCAGCAGACGCCAAGCTCTTGGTAGACTTGTTCATGATTGGTTGGGTTACAGCCAAAGTTGTCTACAGACTGAGACAGCCAGTCTCACGCCAACCACACTCAGTCACCTCCTGCAGCATACATGTTGGATGATAGTGTTACTATTCATTGCATCCCTCATGGGCTCCGACCACACACCGGTGTCACCAAGTCATCACTAGCTCCGTGTTTCACCATTTCATACTAACTAGAACAGTGGTTCTCAACCGGTGGTTTAGGGTTTCCAGGTCCCGGGGGGGGGGGGGGGGGGGGGAGATTAAGATCATTTCAAGATTGCGTTAATTCAAGAACCACCGATTACTTGATATTGTTTTTCCCTTCATACTGTACGGTTCTGTACGTCTCACCCTTCTAAAATTCAATTTATAAAGTAAGTAGACCCACAAATCATGTTTTATGTGGACGTCTAGATTTGTTTTCGTATGTGCTATTAAATTTAGCTTCCATTATTACGTATACTGTGTAGGGGCGGGGGAGGGATTTTTAGGTAGGAAATACGACGGGGGAAATGACGTTCTGAAAATATAGTGAAGGAGGGCACGGGCCAAAAAAAGTTGAGAACCACTGAACTAGAACAACTCAACACAACACAGTTCTAAACAAGAAGATCATCTCAGATTAAAGATGAAAGTGAGGGACAACTTTTTTTTTTTTTTTAGCATATCCTTTACAGGACTTAGCTGTCAACACCAGCATCTTTCAGCTGTATGTTGATCTCTTGGCAAGATTACGCTCAGTAGTTTGCCATTGCTTTCTGAGCGGCCGGCTCACATACCCCGTAAGTTACCGATGCGATTCGAACCACTGCTGATTTGAACCGTCATCACGTTACCGACGAGAGTATTCGAGATTACTGAGAAAAGTCATAACCTCTAAGCCACGAAGCCGGCTAGGGACAACTACACACTAAAAAATACATTTAATGTCTTTTTTTTAAACAGAATGTCACAATCAACTTCAGCATTTATTGGCTGTTTGTGCTGGCTCTGCGGTGAAGGAGTTACGGACGCAGTTTGTAATCCCGCATACTGCTGTTCGAAACACAGCTTCGAATGATTAGGCAACAGACTGCGTTGTGCTGGGTTTTAACGTGTTGGTATGGGAGGTCATTCAGAAAGCAATAGCAAACTAATGAATGTGGACTTGCCAAGGCATCAACAGCAGCAGTGGTATGCTGGTGTTGACGATGTCCTGTAGATAGGATATGCAAAACAAAAAGTTTGCCATTGCATCCTGAACGGCCGACGCTCATACTATAGTTAAAACAAGACACAGCGATCTGCTCCTAAAGCATGTGTGGTTGACTTCAGAACCTAGTATGTCTGGGTTGTGAAACCGAGTTCACTACCTCTAAACTACAGATGCCAACATACACACACTACAATCGTAAAACAACCCCATTGAAGGAACACACACAAAAAACACATACGATGAATCCAGATTTATTACTCTTTTATATATATATATTATATATCAGATTTATGCTTTCAACAACTGTCCTATGAATTAGCATTGATTTTTCAACAATCAGTTAACCACATATAATTTCAAGTGATGAGAAATGTACAATACAATCTTTACATAGCTGAAAATAATCTGCAACAATATTATTTACAAGTCATGATATTCAAGTGCTCCATTTCACTATGCATTATACAATTTATATGAGACATTCAACATGAATCCCTTACTGTCGGCCAAACTTAAATCTCACTTGCGTGGTACTGGGGCCGCCCTAAGGGGAAGTAAAGAACAATACAACTATAGACCTCCTGAACATGTCATAAAGGGCCACTAACGAGGGCTGGGCTGAGACAAGGCTATCTCAAACCATAGAAACAAATCTGGCAACATCCAACCGAGTATAAGCTGGCCTATAAAGGACATTGAGTGTGTGGTTGTGGGTTTATATTCCACTAGGAGTCTCTCAAGGGTGCAAAAGAAGAAGGGGAAAGCTTAAATCTTACTTGTCCACTATTAAGAAGATGGTTTTCTGATGACAGCACTTCAAAGAGATCTGTACACACTGACATATGCTGATGTTGTAGAGATATACATACGGACATGTGTTGTTGATGTACAGCTATACACAAATACAGCAAGATGTGTGCTAATTCTGAAAACACAAAATGAATCAACTTTGGTCTTTAACCGTTGATCGTACATGTCACAAAGAAGCTTATTTAAGATGGATCACACAAGTTTTGAACCCTGTTATTCTAATAAGGCCACAGCTGCCTACAAATAAATATAATCAAACATGTGAAATATGTAGGCAATGAAGTGATAATCAACGTAAACATTGAGAGAACACACGGTAGTATTAGAGGGGGTCTCCACAGCTGAGTGGTTAACCTGCTGCCTCAAGCTCCGGTGGTTGTGGATCTGATTCCAGACTAAGACATTCAATTTACAAGTGCAATTTTTTCAAAGACTACTGGGGGTTGTCACTGGAGCTATGTAGTTTGTGCTTTGAGCGACACTTTCAGCAGGCCACCCTGAGGAAAGAGACCGAGCAATACAGGATAACATTTGTTGCAATGAAGTAGATCCTCTCTCCTTAACACACACACACACACAGCGTTTCCCCCCCCCCCCCCCCCCCCCCCCCCCCCCCAAAAAAAAAACAAACAAAAAACTATAACAGCAGAAAACAGTAACAGCAAGAAGCTGCTGTTTATAAACCATCACTGCTGGATTCTCCACCTTTGGCAGCCCATTGACAACCCTGGAACCTGCCAATCTGCACCAGAGATTCTAGAATGAGCTTCAAACAGCTGAGTGTGGAGATTTGAATCCTTATCATCAGAATTATGCCATCAGTTTCTTACAAGAAATGCACTTGACAAATTAAACTGAAGTTCTGAAGACAAACAAAGTTAGCTGCATGTCCTTTACAGAACGTCACAATCAACCCCAGCGTTTATTGGCTATTTCTGATTTTCTGGGCAATTTTATACTCAGAAGTTTACTATTGCTTTCTGTGCAGTCAACGCTCTTACCATTGTGAAAATCAACACAAAGAGATCTTCTCCCAAATCGCCCATGGCTGACTTTGAACGTGGTATAATGGGATTGTGAAACCGTGTTCATTACCCCAAAGCCACAGATGCCGACAACTCAAGTACTGAACATGAATTTCACAATGACTACAGATTTATCCTTCCATTCATTGTGGAAGATTTTAGTTATGTAAATTACAACTACTTAAGAGTTGGAGTGGGTTCGTCTTGATGGCCAGGGACACCGTTAAAAGGGAAAGCTAACCCACACACACAAAACAGGACTACACTTTAGCTCAAAGTGTGGACTACACTTTAGCTCAAAGCGAGCGAACACACAAAAAAGACAAAATAAAAACTAGTTGTGTTTTTCCTGTCACTAAATCAATCATTTCATGTTGATTGCAACAAATATCTAAGTTCACTTAAGACAAAATGGCGGACTTGAGATTGTTATTGTCATGTAGTGTACATCTTCTTGTAGTCCATGCCGTGTGGCATAGGTGATCATGTCTGCCCACAGCCTTCTGTCCCATGTACTGCCAATCTTCTTGTAGTCCATGCTGTGTGGCATAGGTGATCATGTCTGCCCACAGCCTTCTGTCCCATGTACTGCCAATCTTCTTGTAGTCCATGCTGTGTGGCATAGGTGATCATGTCTGTCCACAGCCTTCTGTCCCATGTACTGCCAATCTTCTTGTAGTCCATGCTGTGTGGCATAGGTGATCATGTCTGCCCACAGCCTTCTGTCCCATGTACTGCCAATCTTCTTGTAGTCCATGCTGTGTGGCATAGGTGATCATGTCTGCCCACAGCCTTCTGTCCCATGTACTGCCAATCTTCTTGTAGTCCATGCTGTGTGGCATAGGTGATCATGTCTGCCCACAGCCTTCTGTCCCATGTACTGCCAATCTTCTTGTAGTCCATGCTGTGTGGCATAGGTGATCATGTCTGCCCACAGCCTTCTGTCCCATGTACTGCCAATCTTCTTGTATTCCATGCTGTGTGGCATAGGTGATCATGTCTGTCCACAACCTTCTGTCCCGTGTACTGCCAATCTTCTTGTAGTCCATGCTGTGTGGCATAGGTGATCATGTCTGCCCACAACCTTCTGTCCCGTGTACTGCCAATCTTCTTATAGTCCATGCTGTGTGGCATAGGTGATCATGTCTGCCCACAGCCTTCTGTCCCATGTACTGCCAATCTTCTTGTAGTCCATGCTGTGTGGCATAGGTGATCATGTCTGCCCACAACCTTCTGTCCCATGTACTGCCAATCTTCTTGTAGTCCATGCTGTGTGGCATAGGTGATCATGTCTGTCCACAACCTTCTGTCCCGTGTACTGCCAATCTTCTTGTAGTCCATGCTGTGTGGCATAGGTGATCATGTCTGCCCACAACCTTCTGTCCCATGTACTGCCAATCTTCTTGTAGTCCATGCTGTGTGGCATAGGTGATCATGTCTGCCCACAGCCTTCTGTCCCGTGTACTGCCAATCTTCTTGTAGTCCATGCTGTGTGGCATAGGTGATCATGTCTGCCCACAGCCTTCTGTCCCGTGTACTGCCAATCTTCTTGTAGTCCATGCTGTGTGGCATAGGTGATCATGTCTGCCCACAACCTTCTGTCCCGTGTACTGCCAATCTTCTTGTAGTCCATGCTGTGTGGCATAGGTGATCATGTCTGCCCACAGCCTTCTGTCCCGTGTACTGCCAATCTTCTTATAGTCCATGCTGTGTGGCATAGGTGATCATGTCTGCCCACAACCTTCTGTCCCATGTACTGCCAATCTTCTTGTAGTCCATGCTGTGTGGCATAGGTGATCATGTCTGTCCACAGCCTTCTGTCCCATGTACTGCCAATCTTCTTGTAGTCCATGCTGTGTGGCATAGGTGATCATGTCTGCCCACAGCCTTCTGTCCCATGTACTGCCAATCTTCTTGTAGTCCATGCTGTGTGGCATAGGTGATCATGTCTGCCCACAGCCTTCTGTCCCATGTACTGCCCATCATTTGTGATATTGATGTTCCCTCATGTTATGTCAAACTGTTCAGCATCTTCTCACTCAATCTCCTCCTCCCTCTTATCGCCTTCAACTTTCCAGCTGTCACGACAAATCCAGTTTTCCCTTTCTGATAAGGTGCCCAAGGAGTCAAGACTTTTTTCCTTATGTTAGTAACCAGTTCTCATTGTGAGGTAACTTATTTTATATCTTCATTGTGCTTTTGATCTGTCCATGGTGCTTTAATAATTTGCCCATTATACCACGTCTGCAGCTTTTACAGAATTCCCCACTAATCTCTATTGTCTATGATTTACTTCCATATATCAGGATTGGATTGATACAGATCTTAAGTACTCTTTTTTCCCCACCTCAATTAACAGAGACATATTACACACAACATTCTTCATCTTATGAAATGCTATTTCTGCTTGGGCTATCATTTCAATCCTGAAATCATTTTCCATCGGCTGTTACCAAAGTTCCCAAATACTGAACTACACTGACTTGTCTCAGACAATTTCTATTCACTTTGATGTTGCATTTAGGAAGTCAATTTCTTGTTCTAATTACACTACTTCTATTTTTCTGTTACGTAGATGAGATCTTTTGTTTTCACTTTCTATTTCAATATTGTTTATCATGTCTTCTAATAGCATTTCATTTCAGCTATAAAAATTTTTTAATGTCAGCACATCGCAGGTTGTTCACTATACTGCGACCAACTGTACTTCTAACATGTATCTCAGTATTTGTGTGTGTGTGTGTGTGTGTGTGTGTGTGTGTGTGCGTGTGCGCGCGCGTGTGCATGCTCGCTTGCTTTGAACTCAAGTGTAGTCCACACACACTACTTCTAGTAGTGCTGGACTTAATTTTGCACGTGGATTAGCTTTCCCTATTAACAGTGTCCCTCACCATCAGGCAAACCCACTCCGACTTCAGAGGTTCTTGTAATTTATGTCCCCAAGTCAAGGACAAAAGGTCAACATTTTAGTCCAACTGTCCTGTGTAGGGGTTGAACCCCTTAACTCGGCATCAGCACGCCGGATGTTTAAGAACACGTGTCGTATCCATTCAGCCATGCTGACCTCCATTATCTCAGTACTGTTGTGCTCATTTAGGGCACAAGTTAAGAATGGCTGGTTGAGTGGCTAGAATTACAGGGTTCCCCTTTGGTCCTGGGTAAGGTACGGATTTTTTTCTGTTGGAGGCACACACAAAAAACCCTAACCTGCCCAGTTCACGGTGACTGCACTAGCATTACTTTCTCAGGCTCGAGCCCTTCTCCCACACCCCCATGCCCTACCCCGCAAGGTACTATAAGGCAGTTGATAGTAGAGGACAGTTTTTATGACAGTGTACAAGTACAACAATAAAGTCACTGAACATACAATGTGAATGATCATTATTCATTTCTCTCTATTATTTCATAAAAAGAGGCCATGTATGATACAATCACAGTCTACAGAACAATTACAGCCTTCAAAAACAATCCGACTGTTAGAAAAACAAAGTCATGTCAAATAGACATTTGTACCCACACTCAAACTGTTATAACAGCTTATTCATATACGGCATATTGACCACCACCACCTGTCAAGTGCCGACTGGCCTAAAAATGTGTCGTCACAGCCATATATCCAATAAGACTACGGGCGTGAAAAAGGGATCCTGTACTTATTTATTCATACAGTGCAAACCGCTTAAGGCGATCTCGGATGTGGCGAATTTCTGTGGTGAAGAACAATTTGTTTATCCCAGTTAATTCTTCTTCGTTTTTGTAAAAAAAATGTCCGGTTGAGCGGAAACTGTTTATCACAAATTTTCTATGCCAAATGTTTAAACATGTCCTGACTATATCATTTGATTTGCTTAAGGGGAACTTTTTTTAAATCCCTGGACATTTGTACAATTTTTTGTCTATTTTCGGAAATTGCACGTTTCATCTGTGTTAGTATTTGAGTTATTTAACCTCTAAAAATAGCTGGAAACTTAAAATCCATATCTTTTGAAAAGAAAGATTGAGCTATTACAAGAAGTGGAAAATAGTGGCAAAAATAACATGGAAATAACAAAGGAATTTGACATTCCAAAATCAATGCTTTCAGGATAATAATAAAAAGTAGGCATCGGTACAGAAAAATGTTTCATGGTGGACAAGCTGATTGTCACAGAATGAAGAACGAAAAAGTGGCGCTGAATTCAAGGATGTCAAGAAAGACATTTTCATTAACTAAAGTACGGGTACTGAGATACACAGGAAAGTTGCAGCTTTTTCATTTCAAAGTGTAGAAAGTGGTTTATTCTCTAGATATTTGTGTCAACTTTAATCATTAACACTTTTAGTGATTTACATATTTTCTGTGTCATACATCTGTCATATCTGGGTTGTCGGTACTGCTTTCTGTTCCACTCTTCGCATGGGACAGTGAGGGGCATTCTGTGTGATATTCACTGGCACAGGAATGGAGCATTATGGGGGTGACCCTTTGTCATGAAGTTGGAGCCGCGACTAACTAACTAACATCTGTCATATTCAACGCTAATTCATTATTGTATTGTAAATTGTAAATGCATTACCATATGCTTAAACTCTTATCTGGATAAGATGAATTTCTGATAAGAACTTGGTCCCTGGTTAGTTCTCCTTATCAGGTCTGCACGGTATGTATATACAAGTGTTTATCACTGTATATGAGCATACATGTGTGTTCAACAGTCATACATATATACATGTCTCCAACACCACATACATATGTGGTCAATGATACAAACATATATATATATATATATATATATATATATATATATATATATATATATATATATATATATATATATATATATATATATATATATATATATAGTAAAACTTCGATTAACCGTCACTCGTTTAACCGTCAGTTTCTGTTATTCGTCACCATCCTTTAAAAAAAGATTTTTTTTAAAAAAGAGATACAAGATACGCTATCTTCAATGTCGCCACTGCCTGAGCTGACCTTACAGTGTCTAACCTAAAGAATGGATGGAATAAACTCTTGCCTAAACCTATTGAGGAAACTGAAGGAACTGAGACTGTTAGTGTTGACAACATTATGTAAATGTGCAACAATGTAGGATTAAACAGGAAAACATTACGCCAGAAGAAGTAATAGATTGGTTGGAATGTGACAAAATGGATGGAGGCTTTGAAATTTAGAATGATGATGAAATTGTTTCTAGTTTGACTACCATTGAAGAAGAAGAAATTGATGATAATGAAGAATCAGTTCTTAACCAAAAACCTACAACTAGCCTCTCAGAAGCAGAAACAATGTTATCAAAGTGCATCAACTGGTTTGAAGTGCAAGAGGAGGGAAATGCAACACAGATCATACTTCTGCATAAGATATGGAACATCTCCGTGCAGATAGCTCGAGCCTCAAAGACAAAGAAGGAGATAACAGTTTATTTTAAAGTAACATAGGTTTATAGTATTACAATACATTTTTCTACATTACTACTCTTATATTGAAGTTCATATTGATCATTTTATACAATTAAATACAATATGTATGTATTTAAAGGATTTTATTTTCATTTTTGTCGCAAGCCTACAGTGAAATCATGTTACTGTACATGTGTATTAAGAGATTTCTGTTATCTATCTATTCGGCTCTTCTTCTTCTTTCATTCACCTGAAATATGTTTATATCTACAGTGTTGTCTCTTGTATGAATCTAACAGTCTTTTTTTAGTTCACTCAGCGGTCCATAGAGTTAATCTTCCACTGTTGTCTGTCTAGGCCAGAAGGTTCTATTCGGTTATCCGTCACAGTCCTGGTCCAGACGGTGTCAGTTAATCAAAGTTTTACTCTGTGTGTGTGTGTGTGTATATATATATATATATATATATATATATATATATATATATATATATATATATATATATATATATATATATATATATATATATATTCAACACTGCATACATATATGTTCACAGCCGTACACTCATATGTTCAACATGTTTATGTATCACTTATCTGCAAAAAATGTGTACTGACTGCAAGTGTACACAGCTTTACACAAATGTACACGTAACCATAGACAAGTACATTTACAAATTCTTATTTACAATATAATGTACACAGAGATTATCAACTACCATTGAAACAAAAAAACCTGATGATGTTTAGCTTTTTATCTTATTCAATGAGATCGATGTGGTGGCACCTGACACATGAACAAGTTATAAATAGGAGAAACTATACAACTGGGCACAAAAATAAATAAGACATTTGCAGGTACTGGAATCAACATCTTTCTCATGTTCTATACAACAGCAGCTAGCAACACAAGTAAATAATTCTGCTGATGAATCCCATAAACATAATGAGAGTCTGGGTAGTATGTTTGCAGATCATGTCTCAACTTGCTGATCATTGGACTAAGTATACAGCACACTTTGTAAATAATGCATATGTGACAAGTTTGGCATTCCTTACAACTGGTATTTCTGAATTTCAATTTATGCCACATACCATATACAGGAAGGAAATCGTACAAAACTATCCTTTATTACACATGCCATATGTACGCAGTTAATCTTGCACAACTGTATCTCTGAAATCGCTTCATGCCACATACCATATATAGGAAGTAAACTTTCCACAAATTATGTCTTAATTCTATTCATGTCAATTACCATACACACAAAGTAAATCTTTCACAATTACCACACATACAAAGTAAATCTTTCACAATTGTAACTCTGATTTCCCTTGATGTCACATACCACACATATGAAGTAAATCTTTCACAACTGTAACTCTGAATTCCCTTCATGTCACATACCACACATATGAAGTAAATCTTTCACAACTGTAACTCTGAATTCCCTTCATGTCACATATGAAGTAAATCTTTCACAATTGTAACTCTGATTTCCCTTCATGTCACATGCCACACATACAAAGTAAATCTTTCACAATTGTAACTCTGATTTCCCTTCATGTCACATACCACACATATGAAGTAAATCTTTCACAACTGTAACTCTGAATTCCCTTCATGTCACATGCCACACATACAAAGTAAATCTTTCACAAATGTAACTCTGAATGCCTTTAATGCCCACACCATATTTAGGAAGTAAATCTTACACAGCTGTATCTCAGAGTCAATTGTACTGGCCTCAGAGTTAGACAGGAGCATTCTTCTCTCCATCTCAGAGTTAGTCAGGAGCATTCTTCTCTCTGTCTGCCCCGTACCTCCCCACAAAAGCACAGGCCCTCAACCAATCCATACAAATCATCATAACTGTTACTATTTCCTGCAGCTCTTTCCATGTCATCCTCATTAGAGACATACATAACACGGTGTCATGCATCCCTTCGAAAGAGGAACAAAGAAGGAGCAGAAGAAGGTGAAGAACACTATACAAAGAATAAAATTTGGTCTATACAAGTAAAAATATATTATCTATAGAACATTTCAATGATGTTTCTGTCATCATCATCAGTCAATGAACACAATTTCTAGCTTGATTGTGTTAAGTCCCATCTAATTTCATTGATATCCTGCAAATATAATGTTGTTCTTAAATGATACAGTGTCAAACAAACAGTAGGTTTGGATCAAACAAAAATGGATGGCAGAAAATGGAAAGTTCAAACATTTTTCCAAAATTTCAACTTTCCAAAATGGAAAGTAGGGGTGTGTTAAGGTTATGTCTTATAAGTTGCTAATATGACAGCCGACGTTGTGTTACATATACAATTAAAGGGGGTTGTATGGGAAAAACTACTGCATTAATATTTAAACAACAGTTTGATTTGTAAGCAGTTGCTGAAAGTTTGAATAAGACGATTTATCATCCCATGGCACTGAATCAGTTAACTTTACTGTGGCTAAATACCCCAGATTTCATACTCAATATGAATGCAACAGTGATAGAGCTTTTATATTCTAGTATTACACAAGATAATGTTTAAAGTCTAATGAATACCAAAGCTTTCATGAGAGAAAACAGTGGACACATATACTGATCAATACTCTATTACATCATGAAGGCATGTGTGAACTTAAATACTTCTTCCCAGTTCCTTTCACTCACTCTCTCACTCAGTCATTCATTTATTCACTCACTCACACTCACTGAGCTGTGGTAAATTAGCAGATATGAACAAACTTAGCAGAACAATGGTCTAGGTTCACTCACTAGCTGAAAATATCCTTTATCCTATAATATATGGATCGAGTCTGGTTTTTAAAAAAAAGATGGCAGAAAATATGCACAATCTAGCCAAAGTCAAGTTTTCTAGCTACCATGCAGTCAGTTATCTACCACACAACTGTGCCGGTCTACCCAAGCATGAGCCGTGTGGATGTGCCAAGCCAAGGCCTACAAAATGGCTCAGTGAACTAAACCCCTAGCTGGACAACTCTGTGTTTAAATGAGGTGGTGTCGCTATGGTCATGGTGTCTGTCATATGTCTAGAAGTTACCAGTTTCAATCCCAACATAGTGAGCTGGGAAATTTTACAAGAAACGCTAGTTTCTTATAACACATAACACATAACACAACCCCTCGATCTCTTGGGTTGTGAGAAAAGATACCTAGTCTTCTTGTATGAGAGAAAGAAAAAACAGCAAGTTTCATGTACAAGCTGAGTTAGTAACATGACCTTTACAGGACGTTGCAGTCAACTTCAGCATTTATTGGCTGTTTTTACACATTAATCTACCCAAAGTATTTCAGGATCCTCGCTGCTGCTACGAAGTTTGTGCACTGAGTTGAGATTCTCCAGACTCAGGATTGAGTTAGGAGTAGAACAGAGCACTAATGGGTTACACCCGTGTGCCGTGAAGTTCATCCGTCGAGTAAACTAAACTTGTACACATTAAAAATCCAACAAGTGTAAAAGTTATACACACTAAAAATTCCATACCAGTTGGAAATCATAAGTAGCCTTAAAGGACACAGTGCTGTCAAAACTGTTTTAAAAAATAAAACTTAAACAGAAGCCACAAGCTATACGTTGCACGATTTATTGCCTGACATATTTTGGTGCATCTCATTAGATGCATACTGCAGAGTTATATATCATGTGAAGTGGATAAATGGATACTTTAGCTGAAACAATTATAGCACAGGTACTGTTCGAATGTGGAGCATCCGTTATCCTCATGGTAATTTCAAATATAACACAAACTCTTTCTGTTTGCATAAAACGGCTGGAAACACCTAATTGCTAACGCCTCACTATATTTGAGCAACTGTTTATTGTTCTATGAATACAGTTTACAAAATGCTTTTTCATTGTTCACGTTATGGCCATAGTTTATGAGATGCTGAGAAATTGACAAGGAGGGCGTTTCATAGCCTTTTGACTGCCTTATAGCCTTTCATTTCAGAAAAATAAAATCCTACCCATGAATAGTAAGAGTCTATTACCTTGGATGGAATCTAAATTGAGGAAGTAAACATTGCATAAATGCATGCAGAAAGAAGTCAGACACAGTAACCTCTGAGCTGAACAGGTGCAAAACTAGGAGTGCTGTAACACTCCTCTTGAAGGAAGAACAATGAAGAAAAAGATGTATCAGTCATTTCTGAGAAGCAAAGTAGTTAGCTTGCCTTATCTGCAACTAATGTTAGACATCAATGCCCTCTTGGATTGGGCATGACAGTTTCATGAGATCTATGATGAGACATCAATGCCCTTTTGGGCTGGGCATGACAATTTCCTGAGACCAATGACGAGACATCAATGCCCTCTTGGGCTGGGCATGACAGATTCATGAGATCTATGATGAGACATCAATGCCCTCTAAGACTGGGCATGACAATTGTGTGAGACCTGTGACGAGACAAATATCTCCTTTCTCCTCCAGATGACCATCAAACAGGCAGACAATTGTCACCTCTTCATAAGACCAGATGAGGGCCTACAAAGACTACATATACATTATGTAACAAGTATGGACCACAATATTACAATTACCTACTTATTCATCAATGTTATTTTAACAGTAACTGAAAGTCATATATTGTTCCAAGAACACACATTCAGCAAGATCTTGATGTTTCATACAAAATCATCTATTATCTAAGTGTTATCTAAAACACAATCTATTAACTATCTGTATACAGTAAAGCACTTCAAATAGTTCCATGTGGAAATACTGTGAACATTTTCATAACATGAAATTTCTACCAACGAATATTCCAATGGTTTCCTCTTCAAACCATACATAGGCAGACTGATTTATTATGTATGTACTTTGTAATAACTTCCCTTGAAGATTACAGACCAATTACTCCCTGCACATGTAGACTTTCTGCCAGAATAGAAATGAAACTGCTGCAGGGTGGACAAAGAATGATTACGAAATAATAGTTAATTTACTTACAGTGAAAAACCATTCACAAAACTGGAAAAAAGTCAGCAGTTCTAGTTTAACTCTTAATTTATGAAACGAACATTATGCTTAATTCATTGCACAATTAACAGATAGACACATATAATGGTGGAGAGAGAGACAGACAGAGATAGAGACAGAGAGACTGACAAAAAGAGAGCATTTATTCGAATAATAATAAGAACTGGGCTTTGCTTCAACCATCACATTAAAATGTGTGTTATTACAATGAAAAAAGAAGTAATTGCTACATTTTCCATTAGCAACTTGTAGCACAATGACAATACATGCAAATGTTTATTTCCTCTATTTTTCCCCACAAAAGCTGGCAATAAATGTGAATCTACTGTAAAAGTTAAACATATCACTGGCAGCTCCTTGCTATAAATACTCACATCTGTAGACCCAGGGAGGAAGAAAGGGGGAGACGGGAGGACAGTGATGTAGCGTCACACCATTACCACCACACATTAGGCCCTCTCTATTATCATCATTACTGGCAATCAGTTTAACACTAGTGATAAGATAAGGAGTGGCGGCTTCGAATCCTCGGTAAGGTTTGGATTTTTTCTGTTGGGGGCAAAAATACAACCCTAACCTGCACTGCGATGGCACCAGCTAGGCGGCCTTAATTCCCCAGGCTCAAGACCCTCCCTGCTCCTACACCGCAAGGCACTACAGGCAGTAGATGACAACTGTGACAGATCAGATCAGATCATGAGTAAAACTCAAACATTTATGACTTTTCTTCCAATGTCTGGTCTGGAGCAGATGCCAGCAATCATGACTCTCCAGTCCGAGTCCTCTCTGTCAGCTGACATTATGATGAAGCTGGTGTTGCTCATATTATTATGTGTTGTCCAGATGTTTTAGCTTCTTATATACATCTTTCTCTGTCTTCCTCCACCTCACTTGCCTAGTATTTTCCCACATAAGGCTAATTTCTCTCTTCCCCCCTTGTCTTCATATGTCCCATACATTTCAATCATCTTTACCTTATGGTTGTGATGTGTGATTAATTAACACCAGCAGCTTTCAAAACCTGAGTGTTTGTTTCCTTCTCTGCCCAGCACTGTGGCAAAGGGGTTACAAATGAAATTCACTATCCCGCATACCGTGTTCAAAAACACAGTTGAGGGCAATTTTGAAGCAGACCACGTTGCGCAGGTTTTCATACAATAGTATTAGAGCCAGTCCTTCAGACGTAAGATTGACAAGAAAAACAGCTAAAAAAAATGCTGGGGTTGACTGTAACGTCCTGTTAAGGTTATGCAACTTGCATTTTTATCTGCCATTATATTTTCAACATTCCTCTCAAAAACCATATCTCCAGTGCCCCCCATTTTCTTCATTTCATTGCTCATTGGCCAGTATTCACATCTATACACAAAAACAGACCATACACAACATTTTAGCATGTGGATTTTTGTACTTGCAACATTTATACAGTATTAATTTGGCAAAAATAAGAAGCTACATTGAGCACAACATATTTAAAACGTCACTTAGCAGTTGCGTACATTCTGTAGCTGTTGTATGAATACTCAATGAAAGTATGAGGTATATTAAATCATTCAACATGCAACATCTTGTAAATGATAATTTAAGTCTGGAAAATGATTTGTGGAGACCAAAAAATAAATCAGCCTCATGGAATTAACGTGGATAAGGAATATCAGGAGAAAAAATCAAACTGGGAAGTGCAAGGACCAAGAGAGTAATATGGGAAAACCACAGAAGGAACTGCAAGAGATGGCAATGAACCATCATCAAGTATTTAGTCTTTGGGCTTTCTGATAATTGCATTCCACGGTGTTGTTCTCTTTATTCCTTGTATGTCTACATTTTGGTCAAGCAAACGCTGCATTTAAGAAATTACTATAACTATAACTGAATATCAGAGAGTACTGAAATGTTATATAGAAGGTTTTTCTTTTTTTGTCTTTATGGCAGTGAATCATGGAACATGAAAGGATTAATTGGGAAGAGCTTGGAAGCAACAGAGATGTGGTTCCTGAGACGAAGGTTGCAAGTACTTTGGATTACCAGTGTAACTAACAACGATTGCATGTAAGAGGCTAATGGAAGCAGAACATTATATACAACTATAAGAACGAGACAAACAGAATTCTTTAGGCATTGGAAAATATGTGATGACTGGAAATGTCAGTGGGAGAAGAGACAGGTTCACATCGAGAGAATTGATGCTGGATGGACTGAGACAGTGGTACAGAGGAATATCATCAACAGAGATGACCCAGAACACCAAGGACCGGTGCCTGCGGAGAGACATGAACATCTACTCCTTTTGGCAGGGCAAATGATGATGATGATAACAATAATATAATTCAAAAGATATAAGAGATGATATGGTTGAGAGCCTGTGCTCAGCCTGATGGGCTAAAAGCCACAAGCAGACACCAAGTGAATATGGTGTTTTGTTATATTATTTGGCCATCTCGATTAGTGAGTATCATCCAATGACATGATAGGATGTGCTATTTCTCAGGTCAATTTTTAATTATTATTTGCTATGGGTGAAACTGAAGAAAGTGTGGACAAGTGAGAAAAGATGGATGAAAATATCACAAATAAGAATAATTCCCTCTAGCAAAATAAAGTAAGGACACTTTTCCAAGCCCTGGGCCGTATTGGGTACATGGTGTTAGCCCCATATTTGTATAGCCTGAGTATCACTCGATGTGAGACTACCACCAGTACTTTCTAGAACATTCACTGATACCCATATTAGGCTGGGTCAACGTGGCAGCCCATGTCAATTCTTTTACAAATCCCTGCCTTGAGGTGGATTTGAAACATGGCCAACTGCTTTAGCCTAAAGCCTTTAGGAACTACACTAACACAATCCCACCTCAGCCAATATATAACTATGACGAGATGGGTTAAAGGCCAAAAGTTCATACATGTCATTTAGCATCTTCTTCTCTATAGTGTTAAACATGTTCACAAATGTCATTTCACATCAGCTTTTCAATTATGTTAAATACCTTCACAAATGTCATTTTGCACCAGCTTCATTATATTAAACATCTTCACAAATGTCATGTACCATCAGTCTCCCCATTTTGTTACATCTTCACTTATGTCATTTAATGTCAGCCTTCTACTGCACTAAACACATTCATGTATGCCATTTGCTATCAGCTTTCATGTTTAGTAAAACATCTTCATCAATGCCATATAAAATCAGCTGCCAGGTCTTGTTCAACAGTGGCATAAATATAATTTAATAGCAGCTTTCATTCTAAGATTTTACTGCTCAATAAGTAAACAGGAGAATGTCATTAGCCTAGGTACTTCATTTGGTGCCAAAAGAAAATTTAACAACTAAATATTTACTCAAAAACATACAAGAATCCACAACCTGTTACTTGGAATCCTGCTGCAGCACAGATCATAGGACACTTCAAAACAAAAACAAGTTATATATTTAACTACAAAAACTGAGAAACCAGATATAAATGGCCTGAATTAATAATAATAATAATAATAATAATAATAACAACAACAATAATAACAATAAAAGACCAAAAATAAAACTTGTGATATTAAGTTCTAGTGAAGCCACAACCTCGGTAGTTGTGCCTAAGTACTTGGATCAACAACAAACAAAGTTAGACGTAGTGTGAGACTGTTTTGTTTCAGATTCTGAATAAACAAGCTAGACATAATGCAACAAACACACAACTATATATTTATGTCATACACATAACTGCCTACAGATCACGACAATACGAATGTTAGTATGGGTTAAAATACAAGGTATAGGTAGCCTCATGGTTGATACTGCTGTTGGGAGGTGAGTTTTAGGCTTTCACATATTTGAGGCCATGGCATGAGATGGCTAGTTTCCTTCCTCACTGCCTTTCTGACAATACAGTTCTGAAAATTGTTGCACGCTCATTTCATGAGCCTGTGAGGTTGACATCAGAGCTGTACTTCTTCTTCTTCTGGTCTTTATCCTACGCTGAAGCATACTCCTCCAACCAACTCGCATCAAGCCATCCTATCCAGCGTTATCTCTTTCAGCTCCCTTCATGCAATTCTAATATTATTCATCTGCCTCTAATTCTCTTCTGCATGTATTTTTAGAGAGCTTTACTAGCAGGGAACAATATCCGCCTGAGAAATGAATCCAGACCACTGCCTTCACAAACAAATGTCCTTCCACATATGTACTCATGGCTCCTTATTATGTGATTCCAGCATAATTATTTACGTTTATTTCTCACATTACAACCATGCGAAGTATTCACTGATTTGTTGTGTAGTCTGTGTCACAATAGGACCTGCGTATGTTGACTGCATGAGGCAGAGGTACTGACAAAGGATCAGGAGTCTTTCCAGTAGGTTGTGATGAGAGCAATGTTCTGTAAAGGAGTTAGCATAAACAATCATCAGAGACGTGAAGAATGTCCTTTGTACACCTTCAGATGTCATTCTGAATATATCCATAGACAGCAGCAGTCAACTTGAGCTTGTTGACATCTCCATAGAGTTGCCCCCAAATATATCAAGGATATAAAGATAAATGCCATCCCATGGCAGATACGAGCAGCTTGCTGTCTTGACAGATGATGGTTTGTTACATTGTGCTTACAAAAAAAGGCATAATAACTATAACCCATGGCAATGGTCAATGTGACTGATCAGACAAATTCATGCAGTAAATGTTTGTCCGCCATGGATTCATATGAACATGCGGTCATTTCCACCATCATGCACCATTTGACATCTCACATGCTCAGAGTATGACATATCTGCAGTCATTTTCTCCTTTGTCTTTATTTGATTCCTGATCTTGTCCCTCCATGCAACACAATCAGTGGCAACTTACTCCCGAGGTGCAATTCCCACGGCAGATGTAGTTACATAAACCAATCCCAGCTCCATGTAACTGTAGAACTCTGAAGTTCCAGAATGATGGAATACTTGTGACCTAAAAGGATTGGGTTCCAACAGGGTTTTGAAATGTAACCCATGTAACCAATCTTTATCAGAACATCGCTCTCACAATCCACTGAAATGACTGGATCTTTCACCAGTTGCCCTGTTTCATTTGTTTTCATGTCTAGAATGTTCTTAATGTCCTGTGTTTATCTTCAACTCTTATCCGAGAAGGATATATGTCCCATACATTACCCTGGAATCCAGGGAAAGCATACCATCTTCGGGTACTTATTTGGTAAACATATAAATGAATTGTATCCGGTCGTATGAAGTTGAAGTTGCTGAATCCACTGAAATGATTCTGGATCTGTCACCAGTTGCCCTGCTTCATTTATTTTCATGTCTAGAATGTTCTTAATGCCCTGTGTTTATCTTTGTGTAGGTCAGCCCTTGCCTTGCCTTCCAGGAGCCATGTCTTCCAATACTGACCCTCCTAAACCATAACAACATTTGATGTGGCAAACTACTTCAGTATCTGAGGTATGGTACTGTATATGAGCCAGCCGATCTGGTAGAATGTTTTGATTTATTTTCTTCCTGATCCATGGTATCCAAACAGTTTTTTTTAAACATCTAAGCTCAGAGGTCTTAGTTTTTGTCTTCAGTGTTTGTGAAATTGTGGCATGATTCACATGTGTATATTGCCACAAGAAAGCTATCTGTTCTCCACATTATTACTGTCATGTGATTGCCTTAGTGTGCTGGGGTATAAGATTCTTCATACTGTGTTAACTTCTGCATGGCCAGTCCCCTTCCAATGTCTTGTAAACAGCATGTTTTTAATTACTGGACCAAGCCAGTCAAAGTATGTGACATTTTCAACTGATGATTTTAAATTTAGGCTGAAATGTAGTAATTCATAAAAAATATGACAAGAACAACTACTTTCATCATAATCTGCCCATAAAGCATAGGGCAACTATCTCACAGGGGGGCTGAGTGGTCTCAAGGTATGGTGTCCACCTCGAGTGCCGGAGGTCCCGGGTTCAAGCCCCGCCGGGATTTTTTCACGTGGATTCTAGTTTAAAAAAATGTCCCCTGGTCCCTGGGTAGTGAGATCGGACGCCCGTGTGTATTGCTGCACACGTAAAAAATCCCTTGGCAGTTGGACATCAAAAAGAGTAGCCTAACAGCACTGCCTGGGCAAAATTTTGAGTTAAAAATCTACCTAAAGTATTTCAGGATCCTTGCTGGTGCTACAGAGTTCATGCACTGAGCTGAGATTCTCCTGACTCAGGCTTGAGTTAGGAACAGAACGGAGCACTTATGGGTTACACCTGAGTGCTGTGGTGTTGATCCGTCGACTAAACTAAACTCAACTATCTCATGCCAATTCTATCAATTAGAGTTCCCTCCATGACATTCTGATTTTATTCATCTGTGCCTATGTTTCTATTTCAACGGATGTTTGCATCTCATTATATTTCTATATACAGAAATCATGGTGGCATGATCAGTGGCAGTGCAAGACTGCCTGGGTGGGAAACGTGGAGAGGGAGGGAACTGTTCACATGACCTCATGCCATGGTCAAGAACATGTGAAAGTCTAACAATGCCCATCCTCAAATTTTAATCTTTTTTATATTTCTAACTCAGCAACATTCTTAGAACATTAACTGAGTGGCCATTTAAATGCAAACAGATTTCTATATGTGCTTTACAGATGACTCCACAGCATTTGAAAAAGAACATCATACAGAAATAATCAAAATGCTGGAAACTATAGGTATAGATGTAACAGATTTAAGGGTTGTAAAAATGTCTTGTAGCAGGCAGAATCTATATGTATCCCAATCAGACAGATCCACCTATTCAAATTCAAATAAAACAGGGTGTCAGACTGGGTTCCGTTTTCTCACCAGATATCTTTTCTTTGAACAGCAAGCATTTAATGCAATCTATTAGCGATACACCAGGTGTGAAATTGGAGGAAATAAGGTAAATAATCAGCATTATACTGATGACATAGTTATTCATAGCAAGAAAAATAAATGAACTAATAATCGATAAACATCAAAACCACTGAAAGTACAAAGAAAGAAACAACACACAAAAGTTATAGGCACAGTAAAACAAAACAAAACAAACAAGCAGAGTTGTACAGTTACAGGAAACATTGAATGAAGTAGAATGAATCAATTATCTAGAGTCAATGATAGCAGCTACAAAAATAATAGCACATTTATAAAAGTTAGTTGCATATCCTTTACAACGGTCGCAGTCAACCCCAGTATGCTGTGGCTGTTTGTGATTTCTTGGCAAGTGTATGTTCAGTAGTTTGCCATTGCTTTCTGAACGACCGATACTCATACCATTTTATAAAAACCAACACAATGGGGTCTGCTGCCAAGTAGTCAGCAGCTATGTTTTGAACCTCGGTATGTGAGATTACGAACTGCATCCGTAACCCTTTCACCACTGAAGCGGCAGCACAGAGATAACACACAGAATAACGTAAGAAATGTCAGCATTCCATCACATGAAGAATGTCATGTCAAATATCCGTGTCCTTGAGTCAGAAAACAAGTTTTAGGATGTTATTCACTACCCATACTACTGTACGCTTGTTCAACATGCACACTGAATTACAAGATTAGCAACATATCAGAGTCCATAGAGATGTTGTGTCTTCATAGAATACCATGAATCCTAGGGCAGCTAAAAACATCTATATTCAAATTAAACTGCAAGAGGCCAATGCATAAAGATAGATGATCACCGGTCTCCGTGGCCAAAGGCTTGCGAACACAGTTCATGAGCTGCTTACCAGGCATTCGAAACTCAGCTGTGACCGATTTGTGCAGCAGACCATGTCGCGTTGTGTTATAACGTGTTGGTATGGGAGCCAGTCGTTCAGAAAGCAATGGCAAACTTCTGAACGTAAATCTAGTCTAGTACATCAACAGCAGCTGAAAAATGCTGGTGTTGACTGCAACGTCCTGTAAGGGATATACAACATTAAAAAAAAGATGATCACCATAAAAGGCCATTTGTTTATTCATGCTATAAGACAAGAGTCTAGAAAATATTGTGACAACTGGGATTATTGAGGTTCGTAGAGACATTGGTCAACAGAAGGAGAAAATGCTGATGGGAGAGTGAAAGGGAAAATGATCAGCCATCGCACTTAAAAAGAACACCAACAAGAACATATTGTATTTTGCAGGAATGTGCCTGCATGGGCCACTTGGCATGGCAGAAGATGATGATGATGGCAGTATATAATTCCACAAAAAGGCGTGTCTTGTGATACTTCCAACTGATTTCCTCAATGTGTGCTCTATTCAAGGTTAACATATTCCTTGCCACCGTCCCCTACACCCGAGCTCAGTCTGACATACAAGTTATCACTTGCTGTACTGAAGTTATCCCAGAACCCAGTTGTGTACCTCACAAGGCCAAATCCCCTGGTGACTTGCCAGTCTGGACAAATCAGTGTTCACCTTGTGCAGTCTACAGACTTATACCGGGTGTTTGTAAAGTTTGACTATACTTTGTATGTAGAACAAATTTGAAAAATGAAGTACATGTCATAAAAAAATGTGCTCCACAGTCCATCATAAAGCAATATGCAGCGAATGGCTGTCACCTGCTGGAGTTATTCTTTGCACTCCAAACAGAATAGCATTATCAACGGAAGACAAATTTTTTTTTCAAATTTGTTCTACATACATAGCATAGTGAGACTTTACAAACACCTTATATAAATGACATCCTGTGACATCAGATTATTTCCAAATGTCCAGATTTTCTTCTGATGTTGGAAATTGTGATGAGATTGTGGTTGGTGTTTGCTTACCAACAACAGTGCGTGATCAAGTAAATTAGATTTTTTTGTCAGCCTATACAGCTATGGGATGGCATCTGTGGCCTAGGGGTAATGAACACAGTAAAATAATCCTGACATACCAGGTTCAAAATCGGCCACAAGCAATTTGGAAGAAGATTGTTGTACTGATGTTCACAATGGTCAGGGCAACAGTCTTTCAGAAAGCAAAGGTAAACCTTTTTATTTTTGCATATCCTTTTACAGGACATTGCTGTAAACACCAGCATATTACTGCTCTTGTTGATGTCTCGGCAAGTTTACGTTCAGTAATTTGCCATTGCTTTCTGAACGACTGGCTCCCATACCAATTTGTTAAAACCCAGCGCAACACGGTCTGCTGCCAAATCATGCACAGTTGTGTTTCAAATGTGGGTAAGCGGGATTATGAACCATGTCCATAACCCTTCGCCGCGGAGACCGGCAAAGGTAAACTACTGAAAATAAAAGTGCCCAGAAAACCACAAACTGCTTTAAAAGATGCTGGGATTAGTTGTGATGTCCTGTAAAGGACATGCAACTAACTTTTTACACACATTTTTTAATACAGCTATACAGTTAAAACAACTTCGTACAAATGGGCACTACATGGGTTTTTTCTCAGTTGTAAAGACATTTATAGAAAAATGCAGAAAATTAATTGGACAGCCAAAATGAGCAATCTGGACATTTTAAGGGAAGCTGAGTCGTAAAGACAATTTATCACAAATATCAGAAAGGAGCAGTCATCATTTCTTCGCCAGAAGACAAAAACTGGGACATGTTGTGACAACTGGAAACATTTGTGGAAAGAGATGGAGGAAGACAGTGTGAGAAGATTCTTGACAGTCTTGTGTCATGGCATGAATGGAGTCAACACACTAATTGTTCAATGATGTCGGAGATGGCAATTTGTGGAGAGGCATGATCGCCCACGCCAGCTGGCAAGGCACTGGATGATGATGATGAAAGACATTTAAGAAGGGATCTGGTCATCTGCCAGCTCTGTGATGAAGGAGTTACGGATGCAGTTCGTGATCCCGCATTCAAAACAGCTGCCGGCGATTTGGCAGCAGACCGCCTAGCGTTGTTCTTTTTAACTAAATGGTATGGGTGCCGGTTGTTCAGAAAGCAATGGCAAACTACTGAACGCAAACTTGCCAAGAGATCACAAACAACAAAGAATTCTTGGGTTGACTGTGACATCCTGTAAAGGATACACAACTAACTAACTGGTCAGCTCATGTCTTGATGCTGTGATATAGTATGTATGAAGACCTAACACTTCACACCCTATTGCCAGGATCTGCCAAAGGATTGCAATATCTTTGCCCAGGAACGTATGCATTCAGTGAATGGAGTGTCTATATGTCAGTAGATAAGTCACTTTAGAATTACAGAAGAATATATCAGAACATTAGAGAACCCCTGAGGCCAAGATATTGATCAGGAAAAAAAAAATGAGTTAGAACTGATGGGCACACATACACACGTTTAGTACTGTATTGCTGCAGGGGAAAGAAATGGAACATAGGTAACATAATTATTATTTTGTTGCGTATCCCTTACGGGATGTTGCAGTCAACACCAGCATTTTTCAGTTGCTGTTGATGTACTAGGCAAGTAGGTAACGTAATAAGTAAGTTTAGGTACCTAAGTACTTAGGTACTTACTTTACTTACTGTACATAGGTACTTACTTTACTTAAGTACTTAGGTAACGTAATAAGTAAGTTTAATTCAATGTCACATAGAAAGAGTACTGAAATATTGTACTGAACCTGTTCAGCTGTAAGGCAGTGAATATCTGAATGTGAATGAACAAATAAGGCAGATCGATGGGGTTATGGACGCAGTTCATAATCCTACATACCCGCGCTCTAAACACAGCTGTGGACGATTTGGCAGCAGAGTGCCTTACGTTGGTTTTTTATGAAATGGTGTGGGTGCCCATCGTTCAGAAAGCAATGGCAAACTACTGAACGTAAACTTGCCCAGGAATCACGAATAGCCAAAACATGCTGGGGTTGACTGCTACATCCAGTAAAGGATATGTAAACACTTGAGACAATGGGGATGTGGTTCCTGAGACAAATGGTGCAAATACCTAAGGCCACCAGAATAACTAACAATGATTGTCTGGAAGAGGCTAATAAAAGCAGAACATTATAGGCAACTATAAGAAAGAGACAAACAGCTTTCTTTAGCCATATAATGAGAAGAGAGGCACTGGAAAACATCATTAAAAACAGACAGCGGAGGTTGTCTCCAGTATGGTCACAGCTGGCAAAAATTAGTTTCATTTTCATGCCAGGGTATGCGGGTGTCCAAAGAAATGAGCAGGCTGACAGGCTTGAAGGTAAGGCTACTGTGGAGGGCAGACAAGCCATGGATCAGGCTGATATACTGAATGCTCCACGAGAAGTAAGTCATTTGCGAGACTGAATCTACATCCATGGTCAAACTGTGAGAACTGCAAGTTAAAAGAGGGGTGGCCAAATAAGAACACCATGCAGGAAGACAAAGAAGATTAATAAACAAACAAAGAACTGGTGTCGTGAACCGCTACACTCTGCGGGATTTACTGAGTAGGGGATCTGAGCACTTATGGACTGAATGGTTCGATGTGCAATGAGGATAAACTGTCGACCAACCAACCAACCAACCGTCTATTACAAACAGAACCTTTTACACACCCTAAGGCTGACTGAACATATGGTGCTAGACCCATATTTTCATAGACCAGTTGACACTCAGTGGGTGATGAGGCCACTATCAAGCTGTCTGTCAATATGGGTTGGGTCAAGCTGGAAGACAGGTCAGTTTTTAAAAATTGGCCTTGATATGGATTCAAACACATGACCACAGGTCAGGCCACTATACAATCTCGGTCCCCAGGAAAATCTTTGATGACTAGATGAGATAGTCTAAGAGATATTATGCTTTAAGATGATGCAATGAAAAATATCACTAGCAGAACTGATCCAGAACACCAGGGAACAAGGACTGTGGAGAGACATGAACGCCTACGCCATTTGGTAAAGGCACACGACGATGGTGCTGATGACATGTTGGTTATACGACCTATAATTGTTCATATGGAAATATTGCGTGCTTTAAAAATAATATACTAGAGATACTTAAGCATAGTCCATACACACTACTTCTAGTAGTGATGGAATGAATTTTGCTTGTGGATTAGCTTTACCTATTAACAGTGTCCCTCGCCATCAAGCAAACCCACTCTGATTTCAGAGGTACTTGTCATTAATGTCCCCAAGTCAAAGACGATAGGTCAACATTTTAGTCCAACTGTCTGGTGTAGGGGATGAACCGCTTACCTCGGCATCAGCACACCAGATGATTAAAAACATGGTTCTTATCCATTCGGCCATGCTGACCTACGGTCTTGGCATATGATAGATCTGGCTTTTGATGACACCCTTTTTAGTGTCTAATTGGTGGAACATCAAAGTGCACTTGCTGCTTCAGCCAGGTGATGACATCCTTTGGATAATTCTGGCATCCTCAGACTTCATCCCCATGATGTCTATGAGTAGTCATAATGACATACACATACGAGGGAGTTTCACATGAAAACCTTACGTTTGTGTTTTTTTTTGGGGGGGGGGGAGAGGGGGGGTCAATATATTCTGAAATCGTAAAGAACAAATGTATCATTGTTTGATGTAGTCACCACTGCGTTCAATGCAAGTCCTCCAGTGCCAATAAAGTGCTTGGTAGCATGTGTAGCTCTGTACCCCTTTATCTGACCAAACACTTTTGAAACTTCCTACTCCACTCATACACTTGCTGGACTGACAGGCACCATACTGGACCTTCATTCGCCGATGAATTTCTATAGGTTTCACCCTTCACTGTGCAACAAAACAGATAACAGAATGCTGTCCCTATATTGTGCATGTCAAAAATGGGGCGGCCATCTTAAAACTGTCCTCATGACATCACAGTGTTTGCCTGCACTATGATGTCACATGCTAAACACTCTTGACATCCTTAACAATATTGACAGGTTACAAGACAATGGCATGGTTATTGTAATTTCTATCACACTTCAAGGTAATCATTTGAAGCTCCCTAATTAGTCAAGTAAAGGACCCTCTCCATATCTTTAGGTGTATTGGGTGTACGGCCCTAGCCCCATACTGTTATAAATTCAGCACTCAATGGGTCATCTGGTCAATTTCCTGCCAGCTTTCTTAACTTCACATACTGTTATAGATCAATTCAGCACTCAATGGGTCATCTGGTCAATTTCCTGCCAGCTTTCTTAACTTCACATACTGTTATAGATCAATTCAGCACTCAATAGGTCATCTGGTCAATTTCCTGCGTTTTCTTTACTTCACATACTGTTATAGATCAATTCAGCACTCGATGGGTCATCTGGTCAATTTCCTGCCAGTTTTCTTTACTTCACATACTTTTATAGATCAATTCAGCACTCAATAGGTCATCTGGTCAATTTCCTGCCAGTTTTCTTTACTTCACATACTGTTATAGATCAATTCAGCACTCAATAGGTCATCTGGTCAATTTCCTGCCAGTTTTCTTTACTTCACATACTGTTATAGATCAATTTAGCACTCGATGGGTCATCTGGTCAATTTCCTGCCAGTTTTCTTTACTTCACATACTGTTATAGATCAATTCAGCACTCGATGGGTCATCTGGTCAATTTCCTGCCAGTTTTCTTTACTTCACATACTGTTATAGATCAATTCAGCACTCGATGGGTCATCTGGTCAATTTCCTGCCAGTTTTCTTTACTTCACATACTGTTATAGATCAATTCAGCACTCAATGGGTCATCTGGTCAATTTCCTGCCAGCTTTCTTTACTTCACATACTCTTATAGATAAATTCAGCACTCAATTGGTCATCTGGTCAATTTCCTGCCAGCTTTCTTTACTTTGAAGGATATTTCCCAGCACTGACTTCAGGCTGGGCCGGCCTGAGAATTCAGGTCAATCTCTGCCTTGATGGGGATTTGAACACACGATCAAACCAGCAGGCAAAGAGTGCTATCTCTGAATCCTAGAGACCTAAATACTGGACAAGAATTTGGAGACATTTTCCTGCACTTAGCTGTCAACCGTTCTATTTTACCAAGTATGTGATCAGTGGTCAATCTAATATACATTGCAACCAAGTAGTTCTTTTTTTCGAATAGATTAACTGTTAATAGTTAATTAAGAATCAATATCTCAGCACTCAGCGGGCACGTTAGCGAAGTTGATAGCGCTGATAATGTCACGGCGAAGGTTAAACACCTGGGCCCGACACCTGCTAAGTGAGGAAAAGATTGGTCACCTATTGCTCCGTGCATTCAGGGCTACAAATGTGAGGTCCTATCACATCAAAAGTCCACAGCATGAAACTTCCTCAAAATCACAGCAGTTAAGTCAAACCCATCAATGTCCTATTTCCCTCAGCAAATGTTGCATGATGTGGATACTGAATGTTCCACTAAGACACTATATGAACATTTCAGGTTTGTCACTACTTGCTGGAACGATATTTAAATCCAAACTCAAGTATCCTCTGAGAGTTTTCCTGGTGATGTGGTCAAAACGTCTGCCATGCAATACGATTGTAGGTTCAAATTTTGGATTCTTCTTCTTCTGCTGCGTTCATCCAAGTGTTTTTTCAGACATTTTTGCGTTGTGCAAAGTTTTGCGCACTTAGGCCAGCACATCTGTTTTCTGCGGGTGTTTGTTGACTGGGTTAACCTTCCCAGATTTGGGATTCCATCATTTGGTTCACGATTACAACTTTTGTTAGGTCATCATTGGGGCTACAAAGCTTGTACTCTGCATGACACTTTCAGCAGGCTGCTCTGTGGAAAGAAAATTGAACAGTGTGGGAGAGAACCCGGTGCATGAAGTTGATCCTCTGGACTTTATACTTGTCATTCCCCATGTTTCGAGCATCCTTAAAAATGTTGGGTCATCTACTATTGTTTCTTAAACTACTGGTGACTGCTACCTCCAGAGCACTTGCATGGGGAGCAAATCAGGCAGCTCACACACGATAATTATATCAGACGCCGAGAACATGCTACAGAAAAATCTTAAGCCTCCGCTCTGAAGGAATAGACAGCATTCAGAAGTCATGCTTCTCATCACTCACCTGAAAATATGCACACAGACATGCCAGAGTAAAATGTGATGAAGGCGTAGACCAGCTGGCAAATAATCCATCAACACAAGTGACAGGAAGCATGGACAGAGCTCAGTGCTAATGTAATCTGTGCAGTACGATCTCCGCTGCTGGATACCGATGAGACTGATGCAAGCCTGACCACATCAACTGGGAGTGCCACCTGGTCAAGCACATCAATGCTGCCTTCAAGGTTTTTAAGAGACATTATAACCAACTCATCATGGGAACAGTGAGAAGAAATACATTGGGATGGCTGCTGCACCGGAGGACTGAGCACATATGGGAATGTCCAATGTGCAGAGAATTTGCTTGACATAACATTTTATTCCTAGACAGTCTTCAAAATATTTCTCTTGTCCATCGTAATGTTCCACTAACTGGAATTCTTGAAAGGAACACTATGCCTCACACTCCAATATGACCCAAGTATCATTTAACTGTCAGTTCTTTTGTAAAACATAAGTGTCTATAACTAGTGCCCACTCCCGCCACATGTTTATTTCACTTTATATTTTAATCTCATGGATTGAGAATCTGACACAGTGACTGGCTGCTCTGAGGGCCTAAGTACCAGCTAGCCACTTCAAAGCAGCAGTCATCAGGAATAGGCATTTTATGAACGTCCTAAGAGCTGCTTCGACGCTCTAAAACGATGTAACAAACAGCTCCGCTTATGTTAAATATTCTGCGTCACTGTCTCTGGTTGTGATTCCTATGCGGTTACTGTAAATGGAAGAGGATCAACTTCATTAAACCAGATTCTTTTCCATTGGCTCAGTCTTCTTACCACAGGGTGACCTGCCAATAACATTGCACATAGCTCAAACTCTGTGGCTCCGGCAACAACTCCATGGCTCCGGCAAAAACTTCGTGGCTCCGGCAACAACTCCGTGGCTCCGGTGACAACTTCAAAGTGTCTCCGAAAAAACTGCAACCTAGAACCGAAAAACGGATTCCGAAACCCAAACCCATAACCTTCACAGCGTGAGGCAGGCATCTGAATCAATACAGACCCCCAGTTGATCTTTCTTCAACCTCACATGACAATTTCTGAGCAATAAGCCAGATGTTGACATCACATATTGACCTTCTGTAGGCAGACCTTTGTTAGAAGTCTTTGAGCATTATTGTCACAGCAATCTCCCATAACAGACCACCACCACCACATCCTACATACCATACATGAAGATCTCACAGGCATGCTCTGAATGCTTACCAGGCTGGGATAAAGTTATCAGTTTCTTACATCACCAGTTGGTACAAGAGTGGACTACTCTGTTTCATTGAGATCTCAACCAAGGTCACATTTCTCTCAATTTATCCACCAGTGATTGTCATTATAGCTTCAAATCCAATATTCCTGTGTTATCTACTATTGACAGCCCAATATAATTCTTATGAATGTACTGGCATGCTGTTGCTGGTTCAGGAACTTATCGATTTAATTAGTAATTAATGTTCAAGGGAATAGCTGATTCATTTTCCTCGGTATCTGAAATTGTGGGCAAGCCAAGAATGGTAGTTTCATAAGGGTAAAATCAATGTTAACACAGGAACACATGTTGAGTGGAAATTGACTCATTCCTTTTGGTGAAAACAGGTTCTCTCTAATGAAACCCACAAAAGATTTGTTGGAGAAGTCTTCACTGTATATTTTCCAATACTTTTGCCCAGATCTCACCAGTGACTGTTGCCTAGATCTCTCGCTTGTTGATGTTTACTAGAAATGTATTGTCTATAATTTATTATGCATAGATCTCTCACTTCGTTGATAATTACCTAGATCTTCACTAGCTTTCTATTGCCTAGAATTCACTTAATTATTGCCTAGATCTTCACTTGTTGACTGCTTCATAGAACTCTCACTTGCTGCCACGTGCTCTTGTATTTGAAGGCTAGTACAGAAGCAGGTAGTGTTGGGGACTGGGGAAGGGAAGGAAAGCCTGACACATAAGCCTGTCAGGATCAGGTACAAGGGGTCATTGCTTTGGTGAAACAGTGTCATGTCAGTCTGCTATGTGATCTGGTCAGTGTCATGCAGAAGAATTTCATTTTGTCAATGGCAGTTTTGAACATGGTAGTTCTTTTTCTCTGGTTAAAGAATTCATTTCATTCTCATTATAACTCATAAACAATACAAAAACTAACATTAGCAGTCTAGAAGAGAGAAGCATGGAATATGCCTACAACAATCAACAAAATTACAAAGCAAACACAAAGAAAGGAAATAATACTTGGAATTCCACCAAATTTAGCATGAAGAATTCCTTAGAAAACAAGGACAGGGATTTTTGTAAACAGGAAAATAGTGGCATATTGCAACATCAGAATAGTCAGCCAAAAGTAGTCAAGGTCCCTGTTACACACCTCAGGTGCATCAGACATGTGGAGCTGGACCCATACCTTGATAGACCACACGGCATTCAGTGGGTGATATCATGACAGGCCGCCTTCACTTCCCAAGACATTTCCTGGCACCCATTTCAGGCTAGGTGGACCTGGGAACCTGTGTCAATTTGTAGCAATTTGAAACTGCCCTGCTGCAGACTGAACCCAAGACCACCAGTACGGCAGGCGAGCATCTAGCCACTACGCCATCATGGTTCCCAATATCAGAAGTTAGATGCATATCTTTTACAGGGCATCGCAGTCAACCCCAGCATATATTGTGATCTCTTGGCAAGTTTACATTAAGTAGTTTGTCATTGCTTTCTGAATGACCGGCACTCATATCATTTTATAAAAAACCCAACACAAGGCGGTCAAATCGCCCGCAGCTGTGTTTTGAACGCGGTATGCGGGATTGTGAACTGCATCTGTAACACCTTCGCCATGGAGCCAGCAAGAACAGGTTCAGAATAGGGTGGACAAAAATATACTTTAAGAACGTTGTGACTAATATTGTATATTTCATATACAAGACTTCAGATATAATGTGGAGAACTGGCACGAACAATCTAGCAAAAATAAGCAACACAGGAAATACATAATCCAGGATATTCATATAGCACTCCAGAATAACATGTCAAAAACTGTACAAACAAGGCGAAGTTACATCAGTAATACATCCATGATACATCAACTATTAGTGCACAGATGAAAATACAGTAGCTAATGGCAATAACACTTGTGAAAGACTGAAATGATGTTTTGAGCAAATGCCAAACTGTGGGAATCTATTAGAGAATTCCCCCCTATATAACCAGTGCCATGCTATAGTTTTGTTGGGAATCCATACTGCAGGAAATAACCAAACTCATCAGTAAGTCAACACAATAAGGCATAGGTTCTGTGGCAATCACAACAATTGATGAAAGCAGAAAGGAACAGTTTCTTTTATATGTATATGTATATATATTCTTTTCAAACTGTCCAAGTCGTTATGGCTCTTTACTACCAGCACAAAGCTTCTATTTGTCCCCAGCCACAAGGAAGTCACACAAGTCCTTGATAATACATTCTTTCAGATCTAGCTCCACTCGGCTTTCATTTTCTTTGTGGCCACCCCCTTGATCTCAAAACTTGGATTTCCTCAGTTATAAACCTGCGTTGTCTCTGGTGCGGATTCATTTATTCAACTTGGCTACACTTCCATTCCCTCCCTACACATGCATGCAAGCACACACACAAATTCACTGCTCAAGTCTAGCTACATGCATTTTCTACTTTGCCAACTATCATAGAACCATGAGAACTTCCGAAGAATAAACATTTGATCTTAGTTTTCACTTGTAATCAAAAAGGAGACCAGCATTCTATCTGCAATATTCCAAACCTTACATTGCGTTGAGTGTAAATCAAATGTTTGCCTTATTTACAGAACATGAATAGAAAAAGAACAAGTTCAGGAGACAAATCTGATTTGAAACAGGTAAGGCACATTCAATAAGATAGAACAGAAATCTAACATAAAGCCTATGATGATACAATGATAAAAGACAGTAAGACATTACTAAGCTGCTTAAAAGTCATTAAACAGACATAACTGTTTAGATTAAATACAAACAGAAGTTCTACTAGGTTATAGAGAGCATGTACGCATTTATATTTTTCAAAAGAAATAACAAATAGTAATCTATCTTGATAATGGTTTTTCAAATGCCATTTATAAGGATACTAAACAGTCTTTGTTGCATCTATAAAATCATTGAACATCATTTTATGCTATAATCTTTAATTTTATATAACAGTATTTTCAAAACACAAAAATGACATGGATAAGCAATTATACAATTCGTGCTTAACAAACTTCATTTAATTAACAAAAACCGCTTCAACAATTTTTAGCAGCTCTTTTTATCACACTTAAATGAACACATGAATTAATTCTATTCCATCAAACACCAACATTCACAAAATGTGGACCCTAAATGTTACATGAGACTGATGCCTGATTTCTGCTATAACTGTCATGTAATTGGAAGTCACTGAAGACATATATAATCTGCTCTATCATAATCTTGTCTATGGTCACATTAATGCTGTTAAAAACAGAAAAAAATAAAAGATCCCCATTACACACTTTACACACACTGCACATGTGGTGCCGGACCCATGTTTTTATAGACCAATCTACAGCCATTGGGTGATGTGGTTAGTCTCACACTGGCTTCCTTTGCTTCCCATGACATTTCCTGGTGCCTGTGTTTGACTGGGTTGATTAAGAAGCCCAGGTTAATTCTTTTAATCCACCCCCAATACGGATTCAAACCTGTGATCATCAAGCCAGAAGGCAAGCATCTAGCCTCTACACTACTGCAGCCCCCCTATATCTACGCTGGTATTCTTAATGCTCTTATTTCACAGATAATTTGGCAAGCCTTTCAAGCTGGTCTCATATGTAAATGAGACACAATTATGATCTGAATATTTTACTTCCTGGCTTGGCTTCACTTCTAATTCTCCCCTTTCATTTTTTAGTCTACACATGTTGACCAGCAAAAGATACTAAAGTGATCTGGGCACAGCTTTAGAAACCAGTACACAACTGAAATAACCAAAATTAACTGTTGCAGTCTAAGGTTCATTAGGAACATCAGGGATTGGTGGAGATCTGCATTGGTGGTGATCTAGATTAGCTTCATTTCACACATAAAATCTGAATACCTTATTCCAGCTCTTCAGATTTCACAAAGCATCAACACAATAGTCATACAGCTGTGATAGCATTCACCAGTCATACAGCTGTGATAGCATTCACCAGTATCCTTAAATTAACCTATAAAAGGTAGTCCTCTAACAGATACTGCTGCTAAGGTTTAAAGTGTTAGGCCTTCACATATACCAGATCACTACATGAGATGGAGAGCCCAGTTCCCAGCCACGCCACCTTTTCTTCTCAGAAAGCTTGGAAAATTGTCTGGTACATTAGGACCTAGAGATGTGCTGATAGGAAAAAGTAATCTGGCATCTGATGGGGATTAAACCTGGACCCCTGTCTTGCCAGGTAAGTACACTAACCACTATTCCACTGCAGCTCCTATTCAACATCTACATTACAGAAATCATAAGAAAGAACAGTCATCAAACTTTGATCATCAGCATTAGTTATCAGCCTCCACAGATGTCCATCATTAAAAATATTCTAGCTCACTTTATGCAGCTGTTATCTATGTTTGTTTCTGTGAGTCTTGCAATTGAGTTCAGGAACATTTCAATCTATCAACACAACTCTATCCTGTGCATGGTATGTGACAGTACAGGCCAAAACAACTAGGAATCATTACCCAGTGGTTACTATCCACCCAAAACATGTCTGGAAGATAAAGACACACACACACACACACATTCATCTCATACTCTGATGATCTAATTGCCGTTTATTGCTGTGGTATCAACAGTGTCCGATTATTATGAATATTATTACTGCAATTAATTATTAAAGATTCCTAATACAAACATCAAAGTGTATTTCAAAGTTCTGCGCTCACAAATAGTATTCACACTGAAATTATGACGACCCAGTTGCACATAATGATGGTGATGTAAACGAACTGTCCAGCGGATAAACTGGCCAATACTTGCAGGTTAGTAAGTCATTCTTCTCCAGCCCTTCTGTGGGCAGAAGAACTTGAAAGACATCATGCAGGTGACAGGAAGACAGGCAATGAAGAAACACCTCAGAAGTCTCAGTGGTCTGCACATACCTGGCTAGTCACTGGCAGTTATAGTCAAGATGAACACGGATCCTCTAAGTACCTGAAAATAAATCAATGAGACCCTATAACCATTTACTCAGCATGACTTCGCATACATTAGAAATCAAGTTGTGGCTGAGAGAGTACAGTGTCTGTCTCAGGCTCAGAAGGTAAAGGGTTTGATCAAACATTGTCCCAAGAACTACTGGTATCTAATTATATTTTTTTGGAACTCGCTCATTTTGAATTCAAGCACAGTCCATAAAGGTGATCAACTTATAGTGCACTGGACTGATTTTTGTGCAAAATTAGCTTTCCTTATTACCCAGTGTCCCTCACCGTCAGTCGAATCCACTCCGACTTCAAAGTACTTGTGATTTAGGGCCCCAAGTCAAAAACAAGAAGTCAATATTTTAGTCCATCTGACCGGTGTAGAAGTTGAATCCGCTACCTTGGTGTGACATAATGGATCAGGCATCCACATTCCCAGTCCACCACATCCATAATAATACTTTTAATCTTGAACGGAGACCATCCAGATAGTAGGTTTATTAATAGAATAGAACCTTCCAGAACACGGTGGGGAAGGGCATGCCCGTATTTTCATTGGCTAATACGTGGGAGACCACGCTATCCACTAGGCCAAATTTAAAAAATCTAGTAGTTTGAGCTCGGATTCCATCCGGAGCAGTCGCTATCTGTGATGTGGTGATCAAAATGCCCTAAAGTTTCCGTAATATGTTGTTCTCTGGATAACAGGTACCACTTTAAAACATATTTTAATGTGTGGTTATGCCTAGTGAACGAAAGAGAAGAATATAAGAGAAGTTTATGAAGAAAATGTGAAAGTGAAAAACAGAACTTCATTGTGAAAGTATTTTGAATACTGCTTCTTCAACCTGTCAGGTCTTCCACGCTGTATAATACTCCAAGTGCATATCATTCTCCTGTTGTGACGGGTTGCATATGCTTGATGATTGTAAATTACACTCAATGCATAATTCGCAAACCCTTTGTGCATTCTAAATGCCTATCATGACCCATTCTTAACCAAACTACACTGCTCTTGTGAGTTAACATTTGGCAGTTATGGATCAGAATGTGTGATTTAACATGTACAATTTCCTTTGTAAATGCTGAGAATGTTGGAGTGAGTTGGTGATTTTATAAGTAGCCTCTCACCTTAGTAGAAGGATAGATGCTTCATTATCCATATGCAGGCAGGACACGTATTGCACGCCAGAATTACAAAGTTCCTGTGATGCCTGATGGCTAGATTACGCTAAGGAGAATTAATATAATTTCTCTCTGAAGTATTACACTGGTACCTCTACTGTTGGTGGGTTCATATGAAATAGTTCCTAAAAGGACAACGTGTGTTCGAACCCGTGTCTTAGTTGGCTGAATATAGGGTATGGCTATGCAAATTTACAGGGAAAAACCATGTTTTTCCCATATGTGCTTTGTTACATATGTGAACAATTGCTTATGCAATTTGGCTTCTTTTACCTACTGTAGTAGATATGGACATTGCTCAGTGGGGAAAGAGCACATGATGATGGTGATGATATGATGTACTTGTGAGCCAAGTCTGGTCTGAGAGGGGTGAGGTCTGGCATTACTGTATGAGTGTGTATGGAGAAGGACATCCATGTAACAAAAGTACCACCCATTGGTTTGGTTACTGTTTAATTTGCAGTTGTCAAATTGTGTTGCATATTACATATTGCAGTTGTAAATGATGCCTATCTTCCTTCTGCCTTCACAATGCCTGTCTCATGTTGCTATTTCACAATGCTTGCTCATGCTGCTTGCCTTACAGTGCCTGCTTTACTGTGTCTGTTCCTCATTGTGCCCAGGTCTACTGTGGTTTAAACATTGTAAGAACTAGACATATAAAATGCTTGTAATTGTGTTAAGCTACCCCTGTCTCAGCATATAGGGCTTGTGACTATCACAGATAGAGGTGAATAATGAAAGCATATCACCCACAGTCCATCAGAGTGAAATACACTCCATCACCAACAAGGAGAGGTGTGTTTGGTCAACACCCTCCCCTCACCTCCCCATTTCCATCTGTGTATGTTGATGTTTGATAACATTGTCTTTGAACAAATATAAAGAAATGTTGTACCCTTTATACATCAACAGAGAACAGGGATGGTGGAGAGGCTTCTTATTTTATCTGGGACAACCAAACAGGAGTCCCAGACTCAGAACTAACTCCCTATAGGTGAAATCCAGGGATAACCACAGAAGTACACAGGCTGATTTGCCAGCCTTTATCTTCATGACATGGTATGCCTTGGTCCAAGTCAACTAAAATCACTGTTTATGAACAGGAATCAGGATTGGTCTACATTGGTAACCCTGTCTTGGTATTAAAGATGACCCCTGTCTACAGTTTGTCTCGGTCAGGCTCATGGAAAGTTAATCCTGTGCCCCATGGAACACCTACCATTCTCCTAGTATCTGACATGCCGGAATTTCTTGGAGGATTTTACTTCAGCTCCCTAACCGCTGAAAGTCAATGGGAGAAAAACAGTTCTGAGTGATTCTATTCCATTATCTGGATTATTGTGGTCATTATGGTGATCAGTATTGTGATCATTATTGATATTATCATCTGAGAGCTGAAAACAAGTCTCTTGTTGTTAACCCCATTCAAAGAAACCTGGTGAAGTAAATCTTGCAGTGGATTGTTCATCTGAGAATTAACTTAGAGAATACCCAGCATGGTGCTCACACAGTGATTGTTTGGTGAGACTTGAAAAGTGTGTGAGGTCGGACTCGCTAGGTGAGATGCTGCAATATATTGGATTTTGTTCCTACCTCTGGGTCTCTTCAGCAAGTCATGATTAACATGTACCAGAGAATACATCTCCCATTGTCAGGAGAGTGATATCCTCAACCATTTGAAGTACCCCAGTTGTCAGCTTCACAGGCAGTCTGGTCAACATTGGGATTCAGAACAATATCATCACCTCAAATTCTGTTCTCAAGAGGAAATTATCTTGCATGGGACTTATTACAAGAAGGCTGCTACCTGGAGCTTTCCCAACATCAATTACTGATGATAACAGAATGCTAATGATCCAGAACAGTAGTTCCTTCCTTGAGTTTTCCCATAACAAGGATTCTATAATTTTCCCCAATGACAGTGAAGTGATGAGAGTCCAGTGAATCAGTGGTGTAGAAAGAGATTAGAATAGAGGAGGAGGAGAGTATATTGAGATCTGCTGCTGGATTACTTAGGAGTTGTTGTACCATGTTTTATCTGCATGCATGTTCTGCATATATGTATATTACATACCTTTCGAAGTGTAGATATGACAAATGATGAACCATGGGTCTTCACTCAACCCCACCAACAAATCAATAAATAGTATTATTGAACCAGTGTTTTTAAGTACATGTCCCAGGTGAATGTCTTGTACAGTTGCTGTCAAGTATTGTTCCTGGTGAATGTCTTAAGTTACTGTGGTTGGTTACAGATATTGTGAAAAGTCCTGTATAGATGTCAAATATCTCTCATGATGTATGCCTTGTTCAATTGTTGGTGTAAACATCTCCATGTGAATGTATGTCCCACTTTTGTCAAGAACCTGTCATGTAGATGTCTTGTTCAACAGATGTTAAGTACAGTTATTGTTGAGTTTGTCTGCTAATATTGAATCCTAAAGTCCTAAGGTCTAATTGGACAACTGACATAGGTCACTTTGACACAAATAAAATAAGGGAAGATCTAATGTGGCGGACTGAAAGCACACTGACAACATTATGATGAGAGAATTGAATCCTCGGTTGTACAGGGGCGACTAGTCCAGATCTCCTTTTGGCCTTTGAGGGGACCTTTTCCTTCTTTTATAAATTTCTGTGTAGATACTTGGGAATCTCACAGTGGGGGTTCTGAGCCAGGAAATATGGTTCCTAAAAAGGGCTATGCGGGAATGATTATCTATCTCATTTGAGAAACCTCTAGACAAAACGTGCAAAATCATATCCTTTATCTTGTCTATCTATTATTCAAGATATATTTTCAGAGACCACTACTATTTGGGTCCTCTGTCTACTCCTAATATGTCACACTTGGCATTAGCACACCGGATGTTTGAGAACAAGCGCTTTTATCAATTTAGCCACACTGACCTACACTGGTATCTAATAACATCATATGGACCCCCTTAATCTCTTGGATACTGTGAATTGGTATCTATCCTTCTCAGATACAAGTGACAGAACGAGGGGGTCCAGTATCCAGGTGACAAAACAGGAGGTCCAGTGACGAAGTGACAGAACAGGGGGGTCCAATGTCCAAGAAAGGTGACAGAAGGAGGTGGGGGGGGGGGGGGTCCAGTGTCCAAGACATGTGACAGAACAGGGGGTCCAGTATCAAGGTGACAGAATAGAGGGGTCCAGTATCCAGGTGGCAGAAAAGGATGGGGATGGGGAGGGGGAGGGGGGGGGTCCAGTGTCCAGGTGACAGAGCAGGGGGTCCAGTGTCCAAGACAGGTGACAGAACAGGGGGTCCAGTGTCCAAGACAGGTGACAGAACAGGGGGTCTAGTGTCCAAGACAGGTGACAGAACAGGGTTCCAGTGTCCAGGTGACAGAACAGGGGGTCCAGTGTCCAGGTGACAGAACAGGGGGTCCAGGTGACAGAACAGGGGGTCCAGTATCCAGGTAACAGAACAGGGGGTCCAGTATCCAGGTGACAGAAAAGGGGGGGGGGGTCCAATGTCCAGGTGACAGAACAGGGGGTCCAGTGTCCAAGACAGGTGACAGAACAGGGGGTCCAGTGTCCAAGACAGGTGACAGAACAGGGTTCCAGTGTCCAGGTGACAGAACAGGGGGTCCAGGTGACAGAACAGGGGGTCCAGGTGACAGAACAGGGGGTCCAGTATCCAGGTGATAGAAAAGGGGGGGGGGGTCCCAGTGTCCAGGTGACAGAACAGGGGGTCCAGTGTCCAAGACAGGTGACAGAACAGGAGGTCCAGTGTCCAAGACAGGTGACAGAACAGGGTTCCAGTGTCCAGGTGACAGAACAGGGGGCCCAGTATCCAGGTGACAGAACAGGGGGTCCAGTGTCCAAGACAGGTGACAGAACAGGTGGTCCAGGGTTCAGGAGACAAAACAGGGGGTCCAGTATCCAGGTGACAGAACAGGGGGTCCGGTGTCCAGCTGACAGAACAGGGGGTCCAGTGTCCAGCTGACAGAACAGAGGGTCCAGTGTCCAAAACGGGTGACAGAACAGGTGGTCCAGTGTCCAGGTGACAGAAAAGGTGGTCCAGTGTCCAAGACAGGTGACAGAATGGGGGGAGGGAGGGGGGGGGGGTTTCCAGTGTCCATGTGACAGAACAGCGGGTCCAGGTGACAGAACAGGGGGGTCCAGGGTCCAGGTGACAGAACAGGGGGTCTAGTGTCCAGGTGTCAGAACAGGGGGTCCAGTGTCGAGGTGATAGAACAGGGGGTCCAGTGTCCAAAACAGGTGAGAGAACAGGAGGGTCCAGTATCAAGGTGACAGAACAGGAGGTCCAGTGTCCAAGTGACAGAGTAGGAGGTCCAGTGTCCAAGTCACAAAGCATGGGGGTCCAGTGTCCAAGACAGGTGACAGAACATGGGGGATGGGGGGGGGGGAAGTCCAGTGTCCAAGATAGGTGATAGATCAGGGAGTCCAGTGTCCAAGAGAGGTGACAGAACAGGGAGATCCAATGTCCAGGTGACAGAACAGGTGGTCCAGTGTCCATGTGACAGAACAAGGAGATCCAGTGTCAGAACATGTGGTCCAGTGTCCACGTGACAGAACAGGGGGGGGGGGGGTCCAGGATTCAGGTGACATAACAGGGGGTTCCAGGATTCAGGTGACATAACAGGGGATCCAGTGTCCGGGTGACATAACAGGGGATCCAGTGTCCAGGTGACATAACAGGGGGTCCAGTGTCCAGGTGACAGAACTGGGTGTCCAGTGTCCAAAACAGGTGACAGAACAGCCAGCTGACAGAACAAGGAGTCCAGTGTCCAAAACAGGTGACAGAACAGGGGGTCCAGTGTCCAGATGACAGAACAGGGGGTCCAGTGTCGAGGTTACAGAACAGGGGGTCCAGTGTCTAAATCAGGCGAGAGAACAGGAGGGTCCAGTATCAAGGTGACAGAGCAGGAGGTCCAGTGTCCAAGTGACAGAGCATGGGGTCCAGTGTCCAAGTGACAGAGGATGGGGTCCAGTGTCCAAGTGACAGAGTAGGAGGTTCAGTGTCCAAGTGACAGAGTAGGAGGTTCAGTGTCCAAGTGACAGAGCATGGGGTCCAGTGTCCAAGTGACAGAGCAGGAGGTCCAGTGTCCAAGTGACAGAGTAGGAGGTTCAGTGTCCAAGTGACAGAGTAGGAGGTCCAGTGTCCAAGTGACAGAGTAGGAGGTCCAGTGTCCAAGTGACAGAGCATGGGGTCCAGTGTTCAAGTGACAGAGCATGGGGTCCAGTGTCCAAGTGACAGAGCATGGGGTCCAGTGTCCAAGTGACAGAGCATGGGGTCCAGTGTCCAAGTGACAGAGTAGGAGGTCCAGTGTCCAAGTGACAGAGTAGGAGGTCCAGTGTCCAAGTGACAGAGTAGGAGGTCCAGTGTCCAAGTGACAGAGTAGGAGGTCCAGTGTCCAAGTGACAGAGTAGGAGGTCCAGTGTCCAAGTGACAGAGTAGGAGGTCCAGTGTCCAAGTGACAGAGTAGGAGGTCCAGTGTCCAAGTGACAGAGTAGGAGGTCCAGTGTAAATGTGACAGAGCATGGGGTCCAGTGTCCAAGTGACAGAGCATGGGGTCCAGTGTCCAAGTGACAGAGCATGGAGTCCAGTGTCCAAGTGACAGAGCATGGGGTCCAGTGTCCAAGTGACAGAGCATGGGGTCCAGTGTCCAAGTGACAGAGCATGGGGTCCAGTGTCCAAGTGACAGAGCATGGGGTCCAGTGTCCAAGTGACAGAGCATGGGGTCCAGTGTCCAAGTGACAGAGTAGGAGGTCCAGTGTCCAAGTGACAGAGTAGGAGGTCCAGTGTCCAAGTGACAGAGCATGGGGTCCAGTGTCCAAGTGACAGAGTAGGAGGTCCAGTGTCCAAGTGACAGAGCATGGGGTCCAGTGTCCAAGTGACAGAGCATGAGGTCCAGTGTCCAAGTGACAGAGTAGGAGGTCCAGTGTCCAAGTGACAGAGCATGGGGACCAGTGTCCAAGTGACAGAGTAGGAGGTCCAGTGTCCAAGTGACAGAGCATGGGGTCCAGTGTCCAAGACAGGTGACAGAACAGGGGGTCTAGTGTCCAAGACAGGTGACAGAACAGGGTTCCAGTGTCCAGGTGACAGAACAGGGGGTCCAGTGTCCAGGTGACAGAACAGGGGGTCCAGTATCCAGGTAACAGAACAGGGGGTCCAGTATCCAGGTGACAGAAAAGGGGGGGGGGTCCAGTGTCCAGGTGACAGAACAGGGGGTCCAGTGTCCAAGACAGGTGACAGAACAGGGAGTCCAGTGTCCAAGACAGGTGACAGAACAGTGTTCCAGTGTCCAGGTGACAGAACAGGGGGTCCAGGTGACAGAACAGGGGGTCCAGTATCCAGGTAACAGAACAGGGAGTCCAGTATCCAGGTGACAGAAAAGGGGGGGGGGGGTCCAGTGTCCAGGTGACAGAACAGGGGGTCCAGTGTCCAAGACAGGTGACAGAACAGGGGGTCCAGTGTCCAAGACAGGTGACAGAACAGGATTCCAGTGTCCAGGTGACAGAACAGGGGGCCCAGTATCCAGGTGACAGAACAGGGGGTCCAGTGTCCAAGACAGGTGACAGAACAGGTGGTCCAGGGTTCAGGAGACAAAACAGGGGGTCCAGTATCCAGGTGACAGAACAGGGGGTCCGGTGTCCAGCTGACAGAACAGGGGGTCCAGTGTCCAGCTGACAGAACAGGGGGTCCAGTGTCCAAAACGGGTGACAGAATAGGTGGTCCAGTGTCCAGGTGACAGAAAAGGTGGTCCAGTTTCCAAGACAGGTGACAGAACGGGGGGAGGGAGGGGGGGGGGGGGGTTTCCAGTGTCCATGTGAAAGAAACAGCGGGTCCAGGTGACAGAACAGGGGGGTCCAGGGTCCAGGTGACAGAACAGGGGGGTCTAGTGTCCATGTGTCAGAACAGGGGGTCCAGTGTCGAGCTGATAGAACAGGGGGTCCAGTGTCCAAAACAGGTGAGGAGAACAGGAGGGTCCAGTATCAAGGTGACAGAACAGGAGGTCCAGTGTCCAAGTGACAGAGTAGGAGGTCCAGTGTCCAAGTCACAAAGCATGGGGGTCTAGTGTCCAAGACAGGTGACAGAACATGGGGGATGGGGGGGGGGAAGTCCAGTGTCCAAGATAGGTGATAGATCAGGGAGTCCAGTGTCCAAGAGAGGTGACAGAACAGGGAGATCCAATGTCCAGGTGACAGAACAGGTGGTCCAGTGTCCATGTGACAGAACAAGGAGATCCAGTGTCCAGGTGACAGAACATGTGGTCCAGTGTCCACGTGACAGAACAGGGGGGGGGGGGGCGGGGTCCAGGATTCATGTGACATAACAGGGGAGTCCAGGATTCAGGTGACATAACAGGGGATCCAGTGTCCGGGTGACATAACAGGGGATCCAGTGTCCAGGTGACATAACAGGGGGTCCACTGTCCAGGTGACAGAACTGGGTGTCCAGTGTCCAAAACAGGTGACAGAACAGCCAGCTGACAGAACAGGGAGTCCAGTGTCCAAAACAGGTGACAGAACAGGTGGTCCAGTGTCCAGATGACAGAACCGGGGGTCCAGTGTCGAGGTTACAGAACAGGGGGTCCAGTGTCCAAATCAGGTGAGAGAACAGGAGGGTCCAGTATCAAGGTGACAGAGCAGGAGGTCCAGTGTCCAAGTGACAGAGCATGGGGTCCAGTGTCCAAGTGACAGAGGATGGGGTCCAGTGTCCAAGTGACAGAGTAGGAGGTTCAGTGTCCAAGTGACAGAGTAGGAGGTTCAGTGTCCAAGTGACAGAGCATGGGGTTCAGTGTCCAAGTGACAGAGCATGGGGTCCAGTGTCCAAGTGACAGAGCAGGAGGTCCAGTGTCCAAGTGACAGAGCATGGGGTCCAGTGTCCAAGTGACAGAGCATGGGGTCCAGTGTCCAAGTGACAGAGTAGGAGGTCCAGTGTCCAAGTGACAGAGTAGGAGGTCCAGTGTCCAAGTGACAGAGCATGGGGTCCAGTGTCCAAGTGACAGAGCATGGGGTCCAGTGTCCAAGTGACAGAGTAGGAGGTCAGTGTCCAAGTGACAGAGTAGGAGGTCCAGTGTCCAAGTGACAGAGTAGGAGGTCCAGTGTCCAAGTGACAGAGTAGGAGGTCCAGTGTCCAAGAGACAGAGCATGGAGTCCAGTGTCCAAGTGACAGAGCAGGAAGTCCAGTGTCCAAGTGACAGAGCATGGGGTCCAGTGTCCAAGTGACAGAGCATGGGGTCCAGTGTCCAAGTGACAGAGCAGGAGGTCCAGTGTCCAAGTGACAGAGTAGGGGGCCAGTGTCCAAGTGCAGAGCATGGGGTCCAGTGTCAAGTGACAGAGTAGGAGGTCCAGTGTCCAAGTGACAGAGCATGGGGTCCAGTGTCAAAGACAGGTGACAGAACAGGGGGTCTAGTGTCCAAGACAGGTGACAGAACAGGGTTCCAGTGTCCAGGTGACAGAACTGGGGGTCCAGTGTCCAGGTGACAGAACAGGGGGTCCAGTATCCAGGTAACAGAACAGGGGGTTACAGTATCAGGTGACAGAAAAGGGGGGGGGGGGTCCAGTGTCCAGGTGACAGAACAGGGGGTCCAGTGTCCAAGACAGGTGACAGAACAGGGTTCCAGTGTCCAGGTGACAGAACAGGGGGTCCAGGTGACAGAACAGGGGGTCCAGTATCCAGGTAACAGAACAGGGAGTCCAGTATCCAGGTGACAGAAAAGGGGGGGGGGTCCAGTGTCCAGGTGACAGAACAGGGGGTCCAGTGTCCAAGACAGGTGACAGAACAGGGGGTCAGTGTCCAAGACAGGTGACAAAAACAGGGTTCCAGTGTCTAGGTGAAGCAGGGGGCCCAGTATCCAGGTGACAGAACAGGGGGTCCAGTGTTTTAAAACAGGTGACAGAACAGGTGGTCCAGGGTTCAGGAGACAAAACAGGGGGGCCAGTATCCAGGTGACAGAACAGGGGGGTCCAGTGTCCAGGACAGAACAGGGGGGGCCAGTGTCCAAAACGGGTGGGCAGAACGGGTGGTCCAGTGTCCAGGTGACAGAAAAGGTGGTACAGTGTCCAAGACAGGTGACAGAACGGGGGGAGGGAGGGGGGGGGGGTTTTCCCGTGTCCATGGACAGAACAGCGGGTCCAGCTGACAGAACAGGGGGGTCCAGGTGACAGAACAGGGGTCTAGAGTCCAGGTGTCAGAACAGGGGGTCCAGTGTCGAGCTGATAGAACAGGGGGTCCAGTGTCCAAAACAGGTGAGAGAACAGGAGGGTCCAGTATCAAGGTGACAGAACAGGAGGTCCAGTGTCCAAGTGACAGAGTAGGAGGTCCAGTGTCCAAGTCACAAAGCATGGGGGGGCCAGTGTCCAAGACAGATGACAGAACATGGGGGATGGGGGGGGGAAGTCCAGTGTCCAAGATAGGTGATAGATCAGGGAGTCCAGTGTCCAAGAGAGGTGACAGAACAGGGAGATCCAATGTCCAGGTGACAGAACAGGTGGTCCAGTGTCCATGTGACAGAACAAGGAGATCCAGTGTCAGAACATGTGGTCCAGTGTCCACGTGACAGAACAGGGGGGGGGGGGGGTCCAGGATCAGGTGACATAACAGGGGTTCCAGGATTCAGGTGACATAACAGGGGATCAGTGTCCCGGGGGACATAACAGGGGATCCAGTGTCCAGGTGACATAACAGGGGGTCCAGTGTCCAGGTGACAGAAACTGGGTGTCCAGTGTCCAAAACAGGTGTACAGAACAGCCAGCTGACAGAACAGGGAGTCCAGTGTCCAAAACAGGTGACAGAATAGGTCGGTCCAGTGTCCAGCTGACAGAACAGGGGGTCCAGTGTCGAGGTTACAGAACAGGGGGTCCAGTGTCCAAATCAGGTGAGGAGAAACAGGAGGGGTCCAGTATCAAGGTGACAGAGCAGGAGGTCCAGTGTCAAGTGACAGAGCATGGGGTCCAGTGTCCAAGTGACAGAGGATGGGGTCCAGTGTCCAAGTGACAGAGTAGGAGGTTCAGTGTCCAAGTGACAGAGTAGGAGGTTCAGTGTCCAAGTGACAGAGCATGGGGTTCAGTGTCCAAGTGACAGAGCATGGGGTTCAGTGTCCAAGGACAGAGCATGGGGTCCAGTTGTCCAAGTGACAGAGCAGGAGGTCCAGTGTCCAAGTGACAGAGCGTGGGGTCCAGTGTTCCAAGTGGACAGAGCATGGGGTCAGTTGTCCAAGTGACAGAGTAGGAGGTCCAGTGTCCAAGTGACAGAGCATGGGGTCCAGTGTCAAAGACAGGTGACAGAACAGGGGGGTCTAGTGTCCAAGACAGGTGGACAGAACAGGGTTCCAGGTGTCCAGGTGACAGAACTGGGGTGTCCAGTGTCCAGGTGACAGAACAGGGGGTCCAGTATCCATGGTAACAGAACAGGGGGTCCAGTATCCAGGTGACAGAAAAGGGGGGGTGGGGGGTCCAGGTGTCCAGGTGACAGAACAGGGGGTCCAGTGTCCAAGACAGGTGACAGAACAGGGTTCCAGTGTCCAGGTGACAGAACAGGGGGTCCAGGTGACAGAACAGGGGGTCCAGTATCCATGTAACAGAACAGGGAGTCAGTATCCAGGTGACAGAAAGAGGAGCGCGGGGGGGGGGTCCTAGTGTCCAAGGTGACAGAACAGGGGGTCAGTGTCCAAGACAGGTGACAGAACAGGGGGTCCAGTGTCCAAGACAGGTGACAGAACAGGTTCCAGTGTCTAGGTGACAGAACAGGGGGCCCAGTATCCAGGTGACAGAAACAGGGGGTCCAGTGTTTAAGGACAGGTGACAGAAACAGGTGGTCCAGGGTTCAGGAGACAAAACAGGGGGTCCAGTATCCAGGTGACAGAACAGGGGGTCCAGTGTCCAGCTGACAGAACAGGGGGTCCAGTGTCCAAAAGGGTGACAGAACAGGTGGTCCAGGTCCAGGTGACAGAAAAGGTGGTCCAGTGTCAAGACAGGTGACAGAACGGGGGGAGGGAGGGGGAGGGGGGGGGGGTTTCCAGTGTGCCATGTGACAGGAACCAGCGGGTCAGCTGACAGAACAGGGGGTCCAGGTGACAGAACAGGGGGTCTAGAGTCAGGTGTCAGAACAGGGGGTCCAGTGTCGAGCTGATAGAACAGGGGGTCCAGTGTCCAAAACAGGTGAGTAGAACAGGAGGGTCCAGTATCAAGGTGACAGAACAGGAGGTCCAGTGTCCAAGTGACAGAGTAGGAGGTCCAGTGTCCAAGTCACAAAGCATGGGGGTCCAGTGTCCAAGACAGATGACAGAACATGGGGGATGGGGGGGGGGAAGTCCAGTGTCCAAGATAGGTGATAGATCAGGGAGTCCAGTGTCCAAGAGAGGTGACAGAACAGGGAGATCCAATGTCCAGGTGACAGAACAGGTGGTCCAGTGTCCATGTGACAGAACAAGGAGATCCAGTGTCAGAACATGTGGTCCAGTGTCCACGTGACAGAACAGGGGGGGGGTCCAGGATTCAGGTGACATAACAGGGGGTTCCAGGATTCAGGTGACATAACAGGGGATCCAGTGTCCGGGTGACATAACAGGGGATCCAGTGTCCAGGTGACATAACAGGGGGTCCAGTGTCCAGGTGACAGAACTGGGTGTCCAGTGTGCCAAAACAGGTGACAGAACAGCCAGCTGACAGAACAGGGAGTCCAGTGTCCAAAACAGGTGACAGAATAGGTGGTCCAGTGTCCAGATGACAGAACAGGGGGTCCAGTGTCGAGGTTACAGAACAGGGGGTCCAGTGTCCAAATCAGGTGAGAGAACAGGAGGGTCCAGTATCAAGGTGACAGAGCAGGAGGTCCAGTGTCCAAGTGACAGAGCATGGGGTCCAGTGTCCAAGTGACAGAGGATGGGGTCCAGTGTCCAAGTGACAGAGTAGGAGGTTCAGTGTCCAAGTGACAGAGCATGGGGTCCAGTGTCCAAGTGACAGAGCATGGGGTCCAGTGTCCAAGTGACAGAGCATGGGGTCCAGTGTCCAAGTGACAGAGCATGGGGTCCAGTGTCCAAGTGACAGAGCATGGAGGTCCAGTGTCCAAGTGACAGAGCAGTGAGGGTCCAGTGTCCAAGTGACAGAGCATGGGGTCCAGTGTCCAAGTGACAGAGCATGAGGTCCAGTGTCCAAGTGACAGAGTAGGAGGTCCAGTGTCCAAGTGACAGAGCATGGGGTCCAGTGTCCAAGTGACAGAGCATGGGGTCCAGTGTCCAAGTGACAGAGTAGGAGGTCCAGTGTCCAAGTGACAGAGTAGGAGGTCCAGTGTCCAAGTGACAGAGTAGGAGGTCCAGTGTCCAAGTGACAGAGTAGGAGGTCCAGTGTCCAAGATGACAGAGTAGGAGGTCCAGTGTCCAAGAGACAGAGTAGGAGGTCCAGTGTCCAAGTGACAGAGTAGGAGGTCCAGTGTCCAAGTGACAGAGTAGGAGGTCCAGTGTCCAAGTGACAGAGTAGGAGGTCCAGTGTCCAAGTGACAGAGTAGGAGGTCCAGTGTCCAAGTGACAAAGTAGGAGGTCCAGTGTCCAAGTGACAGCATGGAGTCCAGTGTCCAAGTGACAGAGCATGGAGTCCAGTGTCCAAGTGACAGAGCATGAGGTCCAGTGTCCAAGTGACAGAGCATGGGGTCCAGTGTCCAAGTGACAGAGCATGGGGTCCAGTGTCCAAGTGACAGAGCATGGGGTCCAGTGTCCAAGTGACAGAGTAGGAGGTCCAGTGTCCAAGTGACAGAGCAGGAGGTCCAGTGTCCAAGTGACAGAGTAGGAGGTCCAGTGTCCAAGTGACAGAGCATGGGGTCCAGTGTCCAAGTGACAGAGTAGGAGGTCCAGTGTCCAAGTGACAGAGCATGGAGGTCCAGTGTCCAAGTGACAGAGCATGGGGTCCAGTGTCCAAGTGACAGAGCAGGAGGTCCAGTGTCCAAGTGACAGAGCAGGAGGTCCAGTGTCCAAGTGACAGAGTAGGAGGTCCAGTGTCCAAGTGACAGAGCATGGGGTCCAGTGTCCAAGTGACAGAGTAGGAGGTCCAGTGTCCAAGTGACAGAGCATGGGGTCCAGTGTCCAAGACAGGTGACAGAACAGGGGGTCTAGTGTGTCCAAGACAGGTGACAGAACAGGGTTCCAGTGTCCAGGTGACAGAACTGGGGGTCCAGTGTCCAGGTGACAGAACAGGGTGTCCAGTATCCAGGTAACAGAACAGGGGGTCCAGTATTCAGGTGACAGAAAAGGGGGGGGGGGGTCCAGTGTCCAGGTGACAGAACAGGGGGTCCAGTGTCCAAGACAGGTGACAGAACAGGGTTCCAGTGTCCAGGTGACAGAAAAGGGGGTCCAGTATCCAGGTAACAGAACAGGGAGTCCAGTATCCAGGTGACAGAAAAGGGAGGGGGGGGGGTCCAGTGTCCAGGTGACAGAACAGGGTTCCAGTGTCCAGGTGACAGAACAGGGGGCCCAGTATCCAGGTGACAGAACAGGGTTCCAGTGTCCAGGTGACAGAACAGGGGGCCCAGTATCCAGGTGACAGAACAGGGGGTCCAGTGTTTAAGACAGGTGACAGAACAGGTGGTCCAGGGTTCAGGAGACAAAACAGGGGGTCCAGTATCCAGGTGACAGAAACAGGGGGTCCGGTGTCCAGCTGACAGAACAGGGGGGTCCAGTGTCCAGCTGACAGAACAGGGGGTTCCAGTGTCCAAAACGGGTGGACAGAACAGGTGGTCTCAGTGTTCCATGGTGACAGAAAAGGTGGTCCAGTGTCCAAGACAGGTGACAGAACGGGGGGAGGGGGGGGGGTTTTCCAGTGTCCATGTGACAGAACAGGGGTCCAGCTGACAGAACAGGGGGGTCCAGGAGACAGAACAGGGGGTCTTAGAGTCAGGTGTCAGAACAGGGGTCCAGTGTCGAGCTGATAGAAAGGGGGTCCAGTGTCCAAAACAGGTGAGGAGAACAGGAGGGCCCAGTATCAAGGTGACAGAACAGGAGGTCCAGTGTCCAAGTGACAGAGTAGGAGGTCCCGTGTCCAAGTCACAAAGCATGGTAGGGTCCAGTGTCCAAGACAGATGACAGAACATGGGGGATGGGGGGGGGGGAAGTCCAGTGTCCAAGATAGGTGATAGATCAGGGAGTCCAGTGTCCAAGAGAGGTGACAGGAACAGGAGATCCAATGTCCAGGTGACAGAACAAGTGGTCCAGTGTCCATGTGACAGAACAAGGAGATCCAGTGTCAGAACATGTGGTCCAGTGTTCCACGTGACAGAACAGGGGGGGGGGGGTCCAGGATTCAGGTTGACATAACTAGGGGTTCCAGGATTCAGGTGACATAACAGGGGATCCATAAGTGTCCGTGGTGACATAACAGGGGATCCAGTGTCCAGGTTGACATAACAGGGGGTCCAGTGTTCCAGGTGACAGAACTGGGTGTCCAGTGTCCAAAACAGGTGACAGAACAGCCAGCTGACAGAACAGGGAGTCCAGTGTCCAAAAACAGGTGACAGAACAGGTGGTCCAGTGTCCAGATGGACAGAACAGGGGGTCCAGTGTCGAGGTTACAGAACAGGGGTCCAGTGTCCAAATCAGGTGAGAGAACAGGAGGGTCCAGTATCAAGGTGACAGAGCAGGAGGTCCAGTGTCCAAGTGACAGAGCATGGGGTCCAGTGTCCAAGTGACAGAGGATGGGGTCCAGTGTCCAAGTGACAGAGTAGGAGGTCCAGTGTCCAAGTGACAGAGCAGGAGGTCAGTGTCCAAGTGACTGAGTAGGAGGTCCAGTGTCCAAGTGACAGAGCATGGGTTCCAGTGTCCAAGTGACAGAGTAGGAGGTCCAGTGTCCAAGTGACAGAGCATGGGGTCCAGTGTCCAAGTGACAGAGCATGGGGTCACAGTGTCCCAAGTGACAGAGCAGGAGGTCCCAGTGTCCAAGTGACAGAGCAGGAGGTCCATGTGTCCAAGTGACAGAGTAGGAGGTCCAGTGTCAAGTGACAGAGCATGGGGTCAGTGTCCAAGTGACAGAGTAGGAGGTCCAGTGTCCAAGGGACAGAGCATGGGGTCCAGTGTCCAAGACAGGTGACAGAACAGGGGGGTCTAGTGTGTCCAAGACAGGTGACAGAACAGGGTTCAGTGTCCAGGTGACAGAACTGGGGTCCAGTGGCCAGTGACAGAACAGGGGTCCAGTATCAGGTAACAGAACAGGGGGTCCAGTATTCAGGTGACAGAAAGGGGGGGGGGTCCAGTGTCCAGGTGACAGAACAGGGGGTCCAGTGTCAAGACAGGTGACAGAACAGCGGTCCAGTGTCCAGGTGACAGAACAGGGGGTCCAGGTGACAGAACAGGGGGTCCAGTATCCAGGTAACAGAACAGGGAGTCCAGTATCCAGGTGACAGAAAAGGGAGGGGGGGGGGGGGTCCAGTGTCCAGGTGACAGAACAGGGGGTCCAGTGTCCAAGTACAGGTGACAGAACAGGGGGTCCAGTGTCCAAGACAGGTGACCAGAACAGGGGGTCCAGTGTCCAAGACAGGTGACAGACACAGGGGGTCCAGTGTCCAAGACAGGTGACAGAACAGGGTTCCAGTGTCCAGGTGACAGAACAGGGGGCCCAGTATCCAGGTGACAGAACAGGGGGTCCAGTGTTTAAGACAGGTGACAGAACAGGTGGTCCAGGGTTCAGGAGACAAAACAGGGGGTCCAGTATCCAGGTGACAGAACAGGGGGTCCGGTTGTCCAGGTGACAGAACAGGGGGTCCAGTGTCCAGCTGACAGAACAGGGGGTCCAGTGTCCAAAACGGGTGACAGAACAGGTGGTCCAGTGTCCAGGTGACAGAAAAGGTGGTCCAGTGTCCAAGACAGGTGACAGAACGGGGGGAGGGAGGGGGGGGGGGTTTTCCAGTGTCCATGTGACAGAACAGCGGGTCCAGCTGACAGAACAGGGGGGTCCAGGTGACAGAACAGGGGGTCTAGAGTCCAGGTGTCAGAACAGGGGGTCCAGTGTCGAGCTGATAGAACAGGGGGTCCAGTGTCCAAAACAGGTGAGAGAACAGGAGGGTCCAGTATCAAGGTGACAGAACAGGAGGTCCAGTGTCCAAGTGACAGAGTAGGAGGTCCAGTGTCCAAGTCACAAAGCATGGGGGTCCAGTGTCCAAGACAGATGACAGAACATGGGGATGGGGGGGGGGAAGTCCCAGTGTCCAAGATAGGTGATAGATCAGGGAGTCCAGTGTCCAAGAGAGGTGACAGAACAGGGAGATCCAATGTCCAGGTGACAGAACAGGTGGTCCAGTGTCCATGTGACAGAACAAGGAGATCCAGTGTCAGAACATGTGGTCCAGTGTCCACCGTATGACAGAACAGGGGGGGGGGGGGGTCCAGGATTCAGGTGACATAACAGGGGTTCCCGGATTCAGGTGACATAACAGGGGGGTCCGTGTCCGGGTGACATAACAGGGGATCCGTTTCAGGTGACATAACAGGGGGTCAGTGTCCAGGTGACAGAACTGGTGTCCAGGTCCAAAACAGGGACAGAACAGCCAGCTGACAGAACAGGGAGTCCAGTGTCCAAAAAAGGTGACAGAATAGGTGGTCCAGTGTCAGATGACAGAACAGGGGGTCCAGTGTCGAGTTACAGAACAGGGGGTCCAGTTCCAAATCAGTGAGAGAACAGGAGGGTCCAGATCAAGTGACAGAGCAGGAGGTCAGTGTCCAAGTGACAGAGCATGGGGTCCAGTGTCCAAGTGACAGGGGGGGATGGGCCCCGGCAAATGGGCCAGTGTCCAAGTCAGGGGGACCCCAGAGTGGGGAGGAATCCC
>JACEFZ010011153.1:0-102500 GCA_014155875.1 Cepaea nemoralis
GAACCCGGGCCCCCAAAACCCCTTTTGTGTAAAGTGGCTTTGACCCCCCGCCCTTTATTGTAAGTGAATCGGGCCCGACCCCAACGTTAAGTGTAAAGTGGCTGGCCCAAACCCAAACCCTTTTTGTGTAAGTGAATCGGGCCCGACCCCAACAATTAAGTGTAAAGTGGCTGGCCCAAACCCCCCTTTAGTGTAAGTGGCCCCGACCCCCGACCCTTTAAGTGTAAATGGGTCGGCCCAAACCCAAACCCCTTAGGTAAGTGGCCTACACCGACCCCTATGTGTAAGTGAAAGCTCGGGCCCAAACCCAACCCTTTAGTGTAAGTGGCCTAGCACCCCCTTATGTGTAAGTGAAAGCTCGGCCCAAACCCAAACCCGTTAGTGTAAGTGGCCCCGGGGCCCACCGACCCTTGTGTGTCAAAGCGTCGTGACCACCAACTTATGTGTACAGTGAACGTCGGCACCCCCCAACATTAGTGTCAAGGGCGGTCTGGACCACCGAACTATGTGTGCATGGCCTGGGCACCACCGAACCCTGTGTAAGGAAAAAGCCTCGACCCGCCCACCCTAGTGTAAGTGTCAAATGTCGGTCTGTGACCCAACCGAACCCGTTATGTGTGACAGTGAAGCCTCAGGCACCGACCGCCATACTAGTGTAAGTGTCAAATGTCGGTCTGTGACCCAACCGAACCCTTTATGTGTGACAGTGAAGCCTCAGACACCGGCCGTCATACTAGTGTAAGTGTCAAATGTCGGTCTGTGACCCAACCGAACCCTTTATGTGTGACAGTGAAGCCTCGGGCACCGACCGCCACCCTAGTGTAAGTGTCAAATGTCGGTCTTTGACCCAACCGAACCCTTTATGTGTGACAGTGAAGCCTCGGGCACCGACCGCCATACTAGTGTAAGTGTCAAATGTCGGTCTGTGACCCAACCGAACCCTTTATGTGTGACAGTGAAGCCTCGGGCACCGACCGCCATACTAGTGTAAGTGTCAAATGTCGGTCTGTGACCCAACCGAACCCTTTATGTGTGACAGTGAAGCCTCGGGCACCGACCGCCATACTAGTGTAAGTGTCAAATGTCGGTCTGTGACCCAACCGAACCCGTTATGTGTGACAGTGAAGCCTCAGGCACCGGCCGTCATACTAGTGTAAGTGGCAAATGTCGGTCCTTGATCAAGTCGAACCCGGTACCAACAATTCTGTCAACAACTTGAGTGCGCTGCATAGATTGTACCTGTTCCCTACTCCAGGTGATAAACTAATATATCTGTGGTGTTAAAAAGTAGGTCACGGGTGTGGTTTATCGGTGCATCTGTAGACTTTCACCGGTGCAAATTTAATAGAGTGCATAACCAACAGGGTTGAAAATGTAAAAACAGCAAATAAAATGTCACGAATGAAATAAGCGGAACACCGGTGATGTCGTTAAATTTGCCACAGTCACGTGTTGATGTATTCTCAAAATGTCCACTATTCTACGCTTTCATTGACATAAAAGGATGGCTTTGTTAGTTAGTAAATTAGTTAGTTAGTTAGTTAGTTAGTTAGTTTGTTTGTTTGTTTGTTAGTCAGTTGGTTGGTTGGTTAGTTAGTTAGTTAGTTGGTTGGTTGGTTGGTTGGTTGGTTGGTTGGTTAGTTATATGTGGGTGGGTTTGTGTTGATGGGTTATGGGATAAGTGGAGGATTGTGTTTGTGGGGAGATGAGTTTAAGTGGGGGATGTGTGGGTGGGTGATGGGTGGGCGGGTGCATGTATGTGTGCCTGGAGGGGTGTGGTTATGGGGGATATAAGATGGGTTGGAAATGTGTGTGTTTTGTGGAGATGTGTGTAGGTGGGGTGTGTGTGAGTGGGGGATGGGTTTTTGGGTGGGGGAATGTATGTGTGCCTGGAGTGTGTGTGTGTGGTTGGGTGGGGATGTGTGGGGGAATGGGTGGATGGTTGGGGTATGTGTCTCATAACATGGTAATATGCATTGTTTATGTTTACAACATTCATTTGACAATGTTTTTTCCTATGTGAATGTATTACGCATTATTGATGAACGAAAGATGAGTGATTGGAAGGGCCGAATGTAAGACGGGCCTGCGTGCCCAATTTGTAACCCTTTGAAAATAAAGTTCGTTCGTTCGTTCGTTATTTAGATAATCGCGGTTCCAACTTCACGGCAACCGGTCATCCCCATTATGCTCTGCTCCTGTGCCAGTGAATATTACACAAAATGCTCCTCACTGCCTTATGTGAACAATGGAATAGACAGGAGTATCGGCAAGCCAACAGCCCGCACAGGTACACTGTGTATAATGCCGCCGCCAGAATGTCAACACAAAAGTCCTCCACGAAAAATGCAGTTCATCGTCGATGGAATCAGCAGTCACCAGAAAGACTTCATTGACCCGGGCTTTATCCCATATGGCTCGGTCTCTTTCCGCAGGGCGACCCGCCGAAAGCGCCGCACAAAGCACGAACTCCGTAGCACCAGGAGTCTCCTGAAAAATGCACTTGTGAACCGAAAAGGCAAACTAGTCAATTCAGCAACAGCCGGCCGCCATCGTTCCGAACAAGCAGTTCACACTACAAACAACCGCGGACAGATGTAAAAGCATTCCACACGAAATTCACAGCTCACAGTGTCGCAATCACCGAGTAGCAGGGCGACGGAACCATGCACTACCAGTCCAACATGAGGAAATGCGAATGCAAACCGTAGCCACAAGTTTAAACACTCCAGAGGTCTTAACAGTTTAAATGCCTATCCGCCATGTTAGCGATCGGAAGTCCAAATAGACTGTAGACCAAGTCTCAGCCCAAAGCATCCTTTGTCGCCTCTTACGACATGCATGGAAGGCAACAGTGTTACTATTCTTCGCTTCCCTTACGGGCCCCGGCAACACACGGGCAAGGATGGCTTTGTGTTAAGAGGTAACAGAAGTGCCTGGGGGTTCGTTGCAAAGGTTGGTGTACTGTGTTTAGTGCAGGAGAGCCTGGCATATGATACCACAATATCTAGTCTATGAATTGAGGTGGAGGTATTCACTGCGGCGTTCCGCTGCCTGAAGGATAAACAATACACACATGTCGTGATTAGAATGGACTCACAATGCTAGATGAGAAAGGTGAACGCTTCACTCCAACAATCAAAAACAGAGAGAATCTGTGTGCACCCCCCCCCCCCCCCTTCTCACCCACCCCTCACCCCATTACTCAACCCGCACTCTCTCCCACCCAAGGACATGCTGGTGTTGTGGGAAACGAGCAGGCGGACAGATTGGCTGGGTCTGCACCGCTCGATGGGGTACTGGTGCATGATAAGGCAGACGTGGTCGGGGCCCTTTGGGGTCGTGTGTAAAGTGCAGAAGAACAGTTAGATCACGGTCTGGAGAAAAGGTTGCTGCAAGGAGTGACCAGGGGATCTGGTCGACACCCAGGACTCCGCGGAAAATCCAGATGGACACATAATCAGTCTGCTACAGGTACCATTAGTATTGGGAGACTTGACTGGCTGTTGCAGATGAGGACGACGTACGCATGGGACTGTACCGAGTGCTGTGATGTCGGTTCTTGACTCAACTCAAGTCTAGTTATAAAATTAATGAGACTAAACAAGCTAATGTGGAAGGTAAGTGGAAGTCACCACAATAGATTCCCAATGGTGATTTTATGTGCAGACACACATTTGGAATGGAGAATGGACATGCTCGCTAACTGCATACCTAACTTCACATTGATTTCAGTTCAGTTATCAGTTATCAGTTATCAGTTGGGGTATCTTCGTTGCACTCCGGACATGTCCATAGGTGCTCAGATCCTCCCCCCAGCATATGCATCAGCGTCCGGTGGCTAATAGTGCCAGTTCTGTGTTGGTTGACGAGGCGCTTTGTTTTCCCGATGTACCTCTCGCGTCTGGCTGTGCCGATTCTTACTCCCAGGTCTTTCATCCTGGAAAGCGATGTGGAATCACTGGCGTCAAAATCCTCTGTTCTCGCCATATCTTTAAGGGCGTTAATGACATCGGCACGATCCATGGGCTGGCCATCTACAGGGGGTGCAGAGCCAGCCAATTTATCAGCTCGTTCATTTCCCTCGACTCCCGCATGTCCCGGGACGAAGATGAAGGTGACTTTGCGGACAACAGACTTCCGCAGCGACTCAGTCCACTGTCTACGTACAGATCCAGCTTCGACCTTCTGAATCATGCTCATTGAATCACTTAGTACACACACGTTGGTATAATGCTGTGATTCCAGCCATATGAAAGCCTGTGTAACTGCCATCACCTCCATCGTCATGCTGCTCGTGGTCATAGAGTGGGCACCACTGGATTCTTGAACGGTTCGGCCCGCTGAACGGGCTGTAAATGCCCACGCACTTCTCTGCTGCTTTACAACAGATCCATCTGTATAGATGAGCACTTCGGGGCTATCTGAGTGATCATAGATGAGCGCGTTAACCTCTGCATTGACAGCGGCAGGGTTCTGCTCTCTGCACCGTCTGTCGAGTGTGATAATGCAGGAGAAGGTACACTTAAAAGCTGGAGGCACCGGCACCCATTCCTTGCCGGGGTTGATACTGGTAAGACTGCAGACCTGTCCGACGACATCTTCCGCCCGACCCATCCATGATTTGCCCCTCTTTAGCCTGTCACCCTTTTCTCTGAATACAGCGTCATGCAGAGGGTGCTGCTCATCTGCACTTATTTTTAAGTATGCACGAGCTCTCCAGATCTTGATCCTGTGTTCCATTGTCGGGAAGTCAAGGAGGTATCTCATTGCTACACAGCTGGTGTCTCTCGTGCAGCCCAAAATGATGCGCATGGCTTCGTTTTGTACCTTTTCAAGTCTTCCAATCTGTGTAGGGCTGACAGTGAGGATGGCCAGGGCATACTCGATGCGTGAAAGCACAAGTCCTTGGAACAGAAGTAATAGCAGTCTTTGCTCGATATTGGCAGTCGCCATGACTCTCATTGCTGCCAAACCTTTTCGAGCCTTCGTTATGACATAGTCGACATGATCTTTGAAGGACAGGCTACGATCAAGCCTCACGCCAAGATATGTCATTGACTGGGTTCTACTCAGAATGCTCCCATCCATTCTTACTGCCGGCAGGTCTGTTTTCACAATATGGTTGTTTAGTGAGAACCATGTAACCGTTGCCTTTGCAGGGTTGACAAGGGCATCGGCATCAGCACACCATGAGGAAATTCGATCTAGTTCGCCCTGCATATAGTTGGCAACCGCCTGTCTATCTCGACCCTGTCGATACACGAGGATGTCGTCAACGAATGATAGAGTCCTACCCCTCCCATCCAACTGTTGTTCAGTGATCGGCACCGTATACACGTTGAATAGTACTGGTGACAGTGGTGAACCCTGTGGCAATCCTGGACATATCGTTATCGGCTCAGAAGACCAACTCCCGCATCTTAGCACCACCTTCCTTTGGAGTAGAACTGCAGCTATCCATCGTACAAGGTGAGGGTGCACTTTCAGTCTGAGGAGGGTTTGCATCAAGTGCTCGAAAGATACTCTGTTATATGCGTCCTCTAAGTCTATGGCGGCCGCACATGTCTCTTCTCTGACCTGAAATCCTTCGTAAACATCTTGAGCAAATACCGCCGCATTCAGCCATGACTCTTTGTTGCGTCTGTATCCTCCAAGTGTGGGCGGGAAGCAGCCGAGCTGTTCCAAGTCCCAAGCAAGTCTGTGTGCTACAATTTTCTCCAGTAGCTTGCCAACAGTATTCTGCATCGTAATGATTCTGTAGCCGCTTATCTTGGAGTGGTCTTTGTTCGGTTTTGGCAGCGGCAGCAAGTAGCTGTGTAGCCATTCTTCTTTGACCTGACCCCTCTGGATACTGGTGTTGAATTCTCTGGCCAGTTCTTCCATGTCATCATCTGATATCACCATTAGGTCACCATATCGGATGCCGTCTGGGCCTGGGGCGGTGTTAGGTGATTTCTTGAGCATTGCACGCAATATGTCAACTGTGATTGTCCATTCTTCGTCTGTCCCGACCCCCTCGCACAACTGAGAGAGTGTTGTTGTGGTCCTATGTCTGGCGGGCTCGTCTTTCTGGTCAGTCTGTTCTATGTAGCGTGCAAGAAGGGCCTTACCTTTATCCGCATCCGACTTTTTCCATGCGAGGTCTGTGCCTTGAAAGTCTGGTATACCCCTACGTTGTGCAGCACCTTGATTCACACTGAATCACATTGATTTACTTGGCACAAGTTAATCAAAAGTTACTACAGAGCCAACTAGATCTCATTGTCCCGTTGTCCCGTACACCTGTTGTCTAAACACACGATCTCCTTGTCCCACACCTGTTGTCTAAATACACGATCTCCTTGTCCCACACCTGTTGTCTAATCACACGATCTCCTTGCCCCACACCTGTTGTCTAAACACAAGATCTTTTTGTCCAACATCTGTTGTCTAAACACAAGATCTTCTTGTCCCGTACACCTGTTGTCTAATGACAAGATCTCCTTGACTCGTCGACCTGGTGTCTAAAATCACGATCTCCTCGTCTCCTACTCCTACAACTGTTGTTTAGGCACACGATCTCCTTGTCCCTCATCGGTTGTCTAAACACAAGATCTCCTTTTCCCACATCTGTTGTCTAAACAGATCTACATCTTTTTCCCTACATCTGTTGTATAAACACACGATCTCCTCGTCCCTACATCTGTTGTATAAACACACGATCTTCTTGTCCCCACACTTGTTGAAAGCCATAAATGGTTTTGCGTGTTTGTGTGTGAATCTATTCTGAAAAGGTAAAGAACAAACATTTTTCGATGTAGTCACTTAAACACAAGATTATCCGTGACAGACAGCAAGACGTGTAGTAAGGATTCTCTGTGACCTACAAGTCTGACGTCTAAACATAAGATTATCTGTGACCTGCAACTGTGCCATCTAAAAACAATGTTTTCTGAGACCCGCAAGCCTGACATATAAAGACAAGGTTCTCAGTGACGTCCAAGTATGACGCGTAAAGACAAGTTTCTCCAAAACGTCCAAGTCTGACGTGTAAACACGAGGTCCTCTGTGATGTCCACGTCCGATGTATAAGTACAAGATTTCCGTGACCTGCTAGTTTGACGTGTACACACAAGACTTTCTCAGACCTGCATATCTAGTGTTTTATATCATCATCATCATCATCATCATCATCATCATCATCATCATCATCATCATCATCATCATCATCATCATCATCATCATCATCATCATCATCGTCGTCATCATCATCATTGTCATCATCATCATCATCATCATCATCATCATCATCATCATCATCAAGTAATGTGTAGGCAATTGCACATGCCTTAAATGTAATATTATCGCATATGTGTATATTAATGCATTTGTTGTATTCGGAATTTTAAAGGAAAACATGAATTTTAAAAAAAAATGTTTTACAGGCCAAATAATCTGACAATTATTATTATTTATTATTTATTATTATTATTACTTATTATTATTAATACGTTTATTACTACTGCTATCATTATTATTAATTTTCCCATTATTATATTTGAATGTGCAACATGAAATATATTGTGGATGTGTGTCTGTGTCGCTGGCAGTAACATATGTATGCGACTGGGTGTGGATGCAGGTGTGTGTGTGTTGCATGTATTTGCACGCGCATGTGTACTAGTGTGTGTTTGTGTGTGTGCGCGCGCGCGTTTACATGCACTATGCCATAAATGTAATAATATAACTGTATATATGTATGTATTTGCTTTGTTCACACATGTGACACCTAACACTAACAAACGGCAACGCTCTGTAATATACACAAACAAAAGAAACACACATTACACCTTGTAAATATACATTGATTTGTATGAAATAAACGTTTAAAAAAAAAAAAATCTAGTGTTTTATAAGTCTAACTAAAAGAGACACTCTTTTTAACAGGATTCCGTTTTTGTAAATCACCACGTTTTGTAATGTCTTGCTTTTGTTTTTCAACATTTGTATCTACTGCTCATATATTTTTGTTTTCATTATTTGTAACATTGCTCCAATTTACTGCATTGCTATATCCATTCAGTCTTCATTGTCCCCTAGGCGTTTCAATGTCTTTTCTTGAATTCTGTGTGTGGATTTTTTAATTGTGTGTATGTTTTTTGTTTTTTTTATGAGACTGGAAAGTAGATGATTGTGTAGAGGATTACGATATCTTTGTTATGTCTGTGGGTTTTTGTGCTCTGCTATTGATTAACATGACCATAGCGTACTGTAGTCGACAGTTTTTATTTGTTTAGTTGACCAGAACTGAAGTTTAGGGCGTGTACAAATCAGATCGCGTCTAGCAATCATCATCAAGTGCTGAATGAAGGGTAAAAAAGCTCTTAACCTGCGCGCAAATAGGACACTTTTATACACACCAATAATGTCGAATATATGCTGGAGCATATACAGTTATTGTATTGCGGCTACTTGGAAAAGCTGCACACAATATGCCAACAATCTGGAACAAATCTGATATTGAGTTTATTTCAGGAGGGGTGGCATTTCGAAGAGTTGCATCATACTAAGAAAATCTACCGCACTGCCCTGTTTAACATCCAGCAAAGAGTCCCGATACTGATGGTACCAGCCGCAATCTGAATATGTGTTCGCCAGGTCCTTCCTCTAGGTTATCATCATGTGCCATACCGGTAAGCGTGGGCGGTCATGTCCCGCCATCTTACACGATCACCAGAGTCGTGGATCAGCTCTGTGTTCTTGACCAGACCGTGTCATGTGCTCAAGCCATCTCGATATTTATTTCTCTACTTTCCCTTTGTTCTTTTCCCCTCAATCTTGCTAGTTGTCACCAAGCTGTCTAGTTTACTCTTTCTCATAAGGTGCCCCAAAACATGCAACCACCTGTATAAGCAAGGCTACCTGTAACTCAATGACTTCAACAGAACCGCTGGTGGGGGAAGTGTGTCTGAGCTGAAAGACAATCGGCGTTTCGTGTAGACAAAACGTAAACCACAGCGGACAATGATGGGGATCTACACTAGGAGTACAACAAAGCCACGCATCTGCTACAGTCAGTAGGTAGCAGGTCACACAACAGCTGGGGGTGGAGACATTTCACCAGTGTTTCCCAACCTTTTTTGTGCTATGCCCCACCTAAGACTTTCTAAAATTCCTATTCCCCCTCCCCCCCCCCCCCCCCCAACATATACATAATTTATAATATTCAAAAATTGAAATGTTCACTAAAAAAACTTGAATGATAGGTTTTAGGAAGAAATCACTAGGAAAGTATTGAGCAAACACAGTAAGTAAATTTTCAAAACTTATAATGGAGAACTGAAATTCAAGTGCAAAATAATTTTAATGAAAGATGTTTCTATATTATTTTAATTATTTATTATTTACATTTAGTGAGATCCTTGCGATTGTGCTTGTTGCAAAGAGATTTTATGTCAGGTTCCAATTTAGTTAACTTCAGTCTCAAGTCTCTCGTTTTCTTATATCTAGCCGATTTCTTTTTTTTTTTTTTTTTTTTTTTTTTTTTTCTTTAACAGCAAATCATTTATGGCAGTAAATCCGCATTCAGCTAAATATGAAGATGGAAATGGTAACAATAGTTCTCTTGCACATTTGGTTGCATTTAGATATTTGATTTCGGTTTTCTCACAAAGCCACGCCATCGCTTCTTTTATATTAAATAAAGTTTTAATTGACTCATCATTTTGCATTTCTGCGAGTTCTTCTTGATACTGCATATCTGAAATATCAGAAAAATCCACTAACATTGGCTGCATCATCCAAGTTGGGAAATCAATTTGTTTCAAATCAGAAAATCGTTCATTTAAATCAGCCGATAACATTTTCAGATGATCATCAATAACATATATTGCGGTGTCAGTCACTTCACATTTTTGGAGCCAATGAAACTTTTTCACAATTGTTGTCGTAAGTATATTTCTGACATAATTCAATAAAGGTAACGAAACCAAATATCTTCATTTTTGCATCGACAAGAGTATTGTTTGTTCCTTGAAGTTGTTTATTTAATATATTTAGTTTTCAAAGATATCAGCTAAATAACTCACAAATGCCTTACCATCGACCGTTAACAGATTTTCCATTTCAGGTTTGTCGCTTAAAAAATCACTAAGAGTATCAAATAGTTCCATAAATCTTTTCAAGCAGTTCCCTTTCGAGAGCCATCTTACTTCAGTGTGAAGTATAAGTCTCACATGGTCTTCATTTTGTTCTTCACAAAATAACTCGAAGAGACGTTCATATTTGGCACTAGCTTTAATAGCATTGATACACTTTATAACTAAATTTAGTAATTCATTTAGAACAGGCGAAATGTTTTTAGCTACCAAGTTTTTATGTGAATAACACAATGCACAATAATCATTTCTGGATTATCATCTGTCATCAGTTTTTAAGCAACCATTCTTCTTCTCCATCATATTAGGAGCACCATCTGCAGCACAAGATGTTATATTTTTTATTGGTATATTATTGACATATAAGTAATTTTTAGCTTACTAGTGGTGCTTTCTAATGATTTACAGAACAACATTTCTTCAGCAAAATCACCTTTACCAATATATCTTACGTAATTTATAAGTACGGCCTCACTGTCTCTCAAAGTTGATTCATCTATTTGTACCGTGAATTTTTTTTGTTTTCAGCTTTTCGACCAGTTGTATTTTAATATCCTCACTCATTTCGTCTAGTCTTCTGCTACCAGTATTGTTACTTAGGGGCATAGCTTTAACGTCTTTGTCATCCTTTTCCGGAACCGTTTTATGAAATGCTGATATTGATGATTTGATTAAATTCTCCCCTATAGTATGTCTTTTCCCAGATTTAGCAATGAATAATGAAATTTGATAACTAGCCTCAAGAGTATGATAGATAGTTGCGTTATCAGCAGTACATAGAGACTTTAATGTTACTCTTTTTAAAAAAAAATTCTGTAAACTTTGAAAGTAATTCAAATGTGAATTAATATGAGCAATATGTTTCGCCTTCAAATGTGCCTCAACACGACCTTGTTTCATTAATTCTTTGGTCAAGCATTGTTGGCATAAAAGACAAAAAGGTGACCGTTCATCGTGGACAGCGGGTATGAAACCAAATTTTAAATATTCCTCCGAATACTGACGAATTTGTTTCTTGCTTGCACCACTCATTTCACTAGACAGTATGAGTATCTGTCTGCACGGCGAGGAACCACCAGTCTGCACACCAATAAGCCAGACATGGGACAACGGATACTCACACAAACCTCAGGTCCGGTATGGCATCACATTGATGTTTGACAATAGGATGCCTTCATCCGTCATACAGGACTTCACGCTGGAGTTCACAGCCAGCGAACACAAGCAAGCATATCGTTCCAATTGCAATAATCGCCTGAGAGGTCTGGATGCTTACTAAACAAGCGAACAGCGCATAAATGCCTTTGAATATAAATGTTAGAGACGTATTCTAAGAATATTTTGGATAAAGAAAGAACAAATTAATCCATAGGACAATAGGCTTAATATTGAAGAAGGTTGGCTACTAAAGACAATAAAACAAAGACAATTTAAATATTTTGGTCACCTGAAACATCATGAAAGTTTGGAGAGATCCAGGGGCGTCACTAGGGGGTGCGGGCCGCACCGGGTGACACCATCAAGGGGTGACACCAAAATAAACAAATTGCAAATTTGACAAAGTAGACATAGCAAAATAACAAAAATTTAACTTTGTCCGAGTTTGTCGAAGTTCTTTATTTATGTTTTACCTGAAGTATTGAAGTTATATTGTTCAATTTGTTTTCTTTCTTATGTCCTTATTAACTTTTTGACTTATTTTACAAACATTACTATATGCGATTATATATGGTACAGGAACACTCGGAAGAAGACCATGGTGAAAGTCTAGAGGGGTGACACCAAGAGTTTACCGCACTGGGTGACACCAACCCCAGTGACGCCACTGGAGAGACCAATCGTGGACGGGTATATGCCAGGAAATAGACTGGACACGACACAAACATGATCCAACACTCTGGTGATTGTGTGAACGACACAGACCTGACCCAACACTGGTGATTGTGTGACACGACACAGACCTGACCCAACACTGGTGATTGTGTGACACGACACAGACCTGACCCAACACACTGGTGATTGTGTGACACGACACAGACCTGACCCAACACTGGTGATTGTGTGACACGACACAGACCTGACCCAACACTGGTGATTGTGTGACACGACACAGACCTGACCCAACACACTGGTGATTGTGTGACACGACACAGACCTGACCCAACACTCTGGTGATTGTGTGACATGACACAGACCTGACCCAACACTCTGGTGATTGTGTGACACGACACAGATATGACCAAACACTGGTGACTGTGTGACATGACCCAACACTGGTGATTGTGTGACACGACACAGACCTGACCCAACACTCTGGTTATTGTGTGACACGACACAGACCTGACCCAACACTCTTGTGATTGTGTGACACGACACAGACATGGCCCAACACTGGTGATTGTGTGACATGACACAGACCTGATCCAACACTCTGGATACCAAACAGACCTAGCCCAACACTCTGGACACGAAACAGACCTGACCCAACACTCTGGACACGAAACAGACCTGACCCAACACACTGGTAATTGTGTGACACGAAACAGATTTGACCCAACACTCTGGTGATTGTGTAACACGAAACAGACCTGACCCAAAACATTGGTGATTGTGTGACACGACACAGACCTAACCCAACACACTGGTGATTGTGTGACACGATACAGACCTGGCCCAACACTCTGGTGATTGTGTGACACAACAAAGACCTGACCCAACACCCTGGTGATTGTGTGACACGACACAGACCTGACCCAACACTCTGGTGATTGTGTGACACGACACAGACCTGACCCAACACTCTGATGATTGTGTGACATGATACAGACCTGACCCAACACTATGGTGATTGTGTGACACGACACAGACCTGACCCAACACTCTGGTGATTGTGTGACACGACACAGACCTGACCCAACACTCTGGTGATTGTGTGACACGATACAGACCTGACCCAACACTCTGGTGATTGTGTGACATGACACAGACCTGACCCAATACTCTGGTGATTGTGTGACACGACACAGACCTGACCCAACACTCTGATGATTGTGTGACATGACACAGACCTGACCCAACACTCTGGTGATTGTGTGACACGACACAGACCTGATAAAACACTGTGGTGATTGTATGAGATAGTGAACCATTCTTATTCAAGCTTATTAACAAATGAAACTGTAGATGATCAGCTATGCTGACTGGGCAGCACTTCGTGATCTCTGGAAAAACAAAACTTATCCATTACAAAACAGAAAAACCACACACAACGCTTTATATGGAACAAATCATGGAATTTATTCAGTACAGAAAAGTAAACCACATAAACATGTACATTAAATTGAGCAATCACAAATTATCAAAACATGTCACACTAAAAAACTGTTAAATATATTTGAAAACTAAAAGCATGTTGTATACATGACCAGACGATTACCATGAACAAGTAAAATGTAAATTGTAAATATCAATCTACCTATATTATCTACATTATTCTCAGCTATCAATTCACATAAAGCTTTCATTAACGTGCAAATTAGATACATAGTAACATAGAGTGAACATCATGGACAGAAAATGACAAACAAAGAAGTTCAAAACAAACAAGCAGTGAACACAAAATAAAAACTAAAATATTTTGGGAGCATAAAGGACATAACATCCTGTGGAAGTCATAACAGAGGGTTAGTTGGAGATCAAACAAGCAAATGAAAGACAGTGGTAACAAGAAGAAGATAACATCAAACGATGGATGGGAATGGGGAACAGGATTGGATGATGATCACAGAACAGAACAAGTACAGATCTTCAGACTTCATACAGGCCACCACAGACTCAGATATCATTTCTTCAGCTGGTTAATCTTTGGCACTACAGGTTCATGTAGATTCATCTAAGAGTTAAACTGTGGCACTACGGATCCATGTAGATTCATTTAAGAGTTAAACTTTGGTACTACAGGTCTATGTAGATTCATTTAAGTATTAAACTTTGGCATTACGGGTCCATGTAGATTCATTTAAGTATTAAACTTTGGTACTACAGGTCTATCTAGATTCATTTAAGAGTTAAACTTTGGTACTACAGGTCCATGTAGATTCATTTAAGAGTTAAACTTTGGTACTACAGGTCCATGTAGATTCATTTAAGTATTAAACTTTGGCACTACAGATCCATGTAGATTCATTTAAGAGTTAAACTTTGGCATGACAGGTCCATGTAGATTCATTTAAGTATTAAACTTTGGTACTACAGGTCTATCTAGATTCATTTAAGAGTTAAACTTTGGTACTACAGGTCCATGTAGATTCATTTAAGAGTTAAACTTTGGCACTACAGATCCATGTAGATTCATTTAAGTATTAAACTTTGGTACTACAGGTCTATCTAGATTCATTTAAGAGTTAAACTTTGGTACTACAGGTCCATGTAGATTCATTTAAGAGTTAAACTTTGGTACTACAGGTCCATGTAGATTCATTTAAGTATTAAACTTTGGCACTACAGATCCATGTAGATTCATTTAAGAGTTAAACTTTGGCACTACAGGTCCATGTAGATTCATTTAAGAGTTAAACTTTGGCACTACAAATCCATGTAGATTCATTTAAGAGTTAAACTCTGGCACTACAAATCCATGTAGATTCATTTAAGAGTTAAACTCTGGCACAACAGATCCATGTAGATTCATTTAAGAGTTAAACTTTGGCATGACAGGTCCATGTAGATTCATTTAAGAGTTAAACTTTGGCACTACAAATCCATGTAGATTCATTTAAGAGTTAAACTCTGGCACTATAAATCCATGTAGATTCATTTAAGAGTTAAACTCTGGCACAACAGATCCATGTAGATTCATTTAAGAGTTAAACTTTGGCATGACAGGTCCATGTAGATTCATTTAAGAGTTAAACTTTGGCACTACAGGTCCATGTAGATTCATTTAAGAGTTAAACTTTGGCACTACAGGTCCATGTAGATTCATTTAAGAGTTAAACTTTGGCATGACAGGTCCATGTAGATTCATTTAAGAGTTAAACTTTGGTACTACAGGTCCATGTAGATTCATTTAAGAGTTAAACTTTGGCACTACAGGTCCATGTAGATTCATTTAAGAGTTAAACTTTGGCATGACAGGTCCATGTAGATTCATCAAGTTTTTCTTCAAGGCAGCCTAGAGGAGTTGTCATGAACTGTGATGTCTAGTGATTGTATTCATAAAGAAAAACCTTGATGGCAGTATTAATCTCCTTGGTCATGTGATGAGAAGGGAGGCATTGGACAACATTGTGACAACTGGGAAGTTCGAGGGGAAGAGAAGCAGAGGCACACCAAGAGAAATGATACTGGACGGATTGAGACGGTGGCATGGAGGAATATCATCAGCAGAGTTGATCCAGAACACCAGACTGAGATCTGTGGAGAGCCATGAACGCCTACGCCAGCCGGCATGGCAATTAGTGATGAATGATGTATTTATTTTTCAAGTATTTCCTTTGTGACTGTTTTATCAATGAACATTTTTGTATCTGAAATCATGACATTCATTTGTGATAGTTTTATATGAAATATTTTATTTCATAGCAAATGATGTAAATAACATAAACCCAACAAATCAACAACAAAGAACTAATCAATATAAGGCAAAATTTGAGTTCACAAATGTATGACATCATCAACAGCAGTATCCCATGGACTGTAGAGCAGAAGTGGAGTGGCTGAGTTAGTTGATAGGTCAAACATGTGGTATGAACCGAAATAAGGCACATTGAGTTAAAGGCAGCAATTGTACAATTGAACCCAAAAACAGAACAAAACTGCAGGAAAAGATCATGCTTTTGGTAAAAAATGAAGAAAAGTCAATTAAAATAAGACAATGCATAATCTCGCGTCAGCCAGTGCATGAACACATAAAGTTAAAGTGAGCTCTGGCTGTATACGCTGAACAGTCAGGTTTGTACACATTATTAGGGGTAACATCTGGGTGTTTAGGTTGTTGAATAATTTGCTTATACAAGAACAAAGAATAATAATGTATTTATTTAAGTAATTTTTTAATCCTAAAGATGCTGAGTTTTCTACTCTTGGCAGGCATTTCAAAGATCTAGGTCAAATAGTTTGTTCAGTTGTATTGAAACCACAATCAAGATGTCTACCCTGTAGGCCTACATACCTCACCAAGTGGGGTAAACATGTCAGCCTCCCTTAAAGTGGTGTAAGATAAACCAAAAAGGTTAAATAAACTCAATATGTGATCAACCTCAAGCCCAAGTTAATTTACTGGGCAAATAATGGTTCAGTAGTTTGCCAGTAGAAAGCCATTGCTTTCTGAAATTATTCTAGAAGTCTGATGAAATACTTCATAGTTTATACAGAACATAGACTGATGCCATCATTCTTGAGTCGTGCTGACTAACTCAGTGAATATACAGGTGTATTACAAACAGAATACTCATCTGGACATCTCAGATGTTGTCTGATCGATGTGATTGAACCACTTCTCAGATGTAGTCTGATTGATGTGATTGAACCACGTCTCAGATGTTCAAATAAGTATTCTGTTGTTTAATTTGTTTTTAATTGCTTTATTTTTCTTGTTTGTTGATACAGATTTTGGTGAAAACATTATCCTGTATGTGTTTATCCATGCAGCGAGCGTCTTAATTTTATTTTGTGTTTAGTCGGACTCCAGTATCAGCTTGGCAACAGTCAACACCTGTTTTCAATAGCATTTTGGATTGTCAAGCAAGCACAGACCTATCAGTGTGCACGCACGCACACACACATGCATGCACACACGTGCACTCTCTCTCTCTCTCTCTCTCTCTGAACATTAGACCGACCATCTGAGACCTAAAGATGATAACAAAGATTGAACCGACCTCAAAATATGATATTTCATCAACTTATTTTTTATAATTTATTGAGTTGGTGCAGGTTTAATATTTCACTTTGTAACTCCAAAATGACACACCAGAACTTGAGATTATAATATGATAAATAATAATACCATATAATATCTAACAAAGTCATTAACAAATAGAGATTATCAATATCATTAAAAAAATTGAGATTATCAATATCATAAACAAATTGAGATTATCAATATCATAAACAAATTGAGATTATCAATATCATAAACAAATTGAGATTATCAATATCATAAACAATTTGAAATTATTAATGCACGTTAGGGCAGCACTGTTTTCTTGTTTTTGAAATATTAAAACTTGTAAACAGGAGAAAAGCAGTATCTGTCAAGGCACTGTATTCTGATGCCATTCACACTAAAGAATACAGTTATTTTAATGCTGCTACTTGGAAATGTTGCACACAATATGTGAAAAATCTGAAACACATCTGGTAGATTCTATAAAGTACAAAACTTATGCAGAAATCAAACTGTTCATATCTCAGTATGAGTATTGGTACATGTTAAACACTATATGACGGTGACAACACTGATTCTATCCCTGTCAGCTTCACATTGAACAGTGGCTTCACATTTAACCACGATTTCACATTTAACAATGACTTCACATTGAAAAATGACTTGCCATGCAAACATTTCACATTCAACAATGATTTTACATTCAACATTGACTACACATTCAACAGTGATTTTACATTGAGCATTCTACTGTAAAACCACATCTCTGAAGCTTCTTGTGATTTTCTAACTTCTTTTCTACTTGTCCAGGACTCACAGTCGTACATTACAACTGGTCCAGGACTCACAGTCGTACATTACAACTGGTCCAGGACTCACCGTCGTACATTACAACTGGTCCAGGACTCACAGTCATACATTACAACTGGTCCAAGACTCCCAGTTGTACATGACAACTGGTCCAGGACTCACAGTCGTACATTACAACTGGTCCAGGACTCACAGTCGTACATTACAACTGGTCCAGGACTCACAGTCGTACATTACAACTGGTCCAGGACTCACAGTCGTACATTACAACTGGTCCAGGACTCACAGTCGTACATTACAACTGGTCCAAGACTCCCAGTTGTACATGACAACTGGTCCAGGACTCACAACCATATGTTACAACTGTCCTATGTAACATGCAAGAATGATTTTTCTAATTTCTAATGACAAGATTTAATGCACAAGATGTACTTAATTTAATCAAACGCAGTCTTTGCTTTTCCTGCTCAGTTCTTTCTCACAGGGATACATCTTCCAGCTGATGTTATTTGTGTGCCTGGCCTAAACACTTGAATTGCTGGACTTTCCACACATCAACACCATTGGCCTCAATTGTACATTTAGGTATGATCTCATTCTTACATATCACCATGACCTCTATCTTCTTATTGTTCAAGCTGAGACCCATCTTTTAACTTTCTATAAGCACTTTATGTGTCATTTTTTTGTAGTTGATTCTCACTTGTTACTATCTAAAAGATGTCACCAGAATAACTGAAGTTACTTTTATTATATTGATCAACCGCGATCTCTGGAATATTTTCTACAGATCTCATTAGATGTCCCCCAAGGAAATTTCCTGCCATGAGTCTTTGATGTGACAGAGACATCACACTGTGTAGGCCAAGAGCAAGGAGGAACAGGTGGCCAATATTTCCCTCACTTTAGCCAGCGCAAGGAGGAATAGGTGGCCAATATCAATATTGCTTAACTTTAATCAAACGCAGTAGGGGGCCCTTTTCCTCTCACTTTCCCTCAAGAGGGATACCATCTTCCCTGATTTTAGCCGTGCAAGGTGGAATACTTGAATTCCCCCTGGACTTTCACCATCAAGACAATTGGCCTCAATTTTACTTTTAGGCATGTCTCAAGGGAATATGGCCTTTTGCCCCTCACTTTTAGCAAGCGCGGAGACTCCAAATCTTTTCACTTTCTAGCAAGGAGTTATATGGGGCCCAATTTTTTTGCCAGTTCGGAGTAATATTTGGGTTATTTTTCTCACAATTCACCAGCACAACTGAATTTATGTGTATTCCCTATTGATCAAGGGGGAAATAGGTGGAATATTTTTCCTACAACTCATTAGAGCGCACGAAGGAAATAGTCCTTTGCCCTTTTTGAGTCTTTAAAATGGGGGCCCAATAGCTCTCACTTTAGCCAGCTCAAGGAGGAATAGGTGGCCAATATTGCCCTCACTTTAGCCAGCGCAAGGAGGAATAGGTGGCCAATATTATCCTCACATTAGCCAGAGCAAGGAGGAATATGTGGCCAATGTTGCCCTCACTTTAGCCAGCAGTTCATCAAACACAAAACAATTGTAACAGACATAACTAACATATGACAAATAAATGTGAGACAAATATTATACAAATATTTCCAGCAAATAATACAGCAAACAAATTACTGCCTAAAATTATAAAAAGAAACAAAATTCAAAGACAGATGTGGTTTTATGAGATGGCAAGTCACAAGACAATCATACAGCTGTAGATGTGAGATAACTGCTGCAAGAATCTGAAGAACTTGTAATTGTGCCCCTTGTTATCTCACTGTCAACACAACTGTCCATCATCCTTCAGACTACAACTGACATGGCACAGTTGTTAAGCCACCTGACTTGTGCTCCCAAGGTTGTCGGTTCACGAGTGCATTTTCTCAGAGACTTCAAGGAGTCATCGCTGGAGCTAGGAAGTTCGTGCTTTGTATGAAGCTTTCAGCAAGCCACCCTGCAGAAAACGACTGAGCCATATGGGATAACAGCTGGTGCATTGCCTTTTAAACCTTTTTGATATAAAAGAGATTTATCATAACACAAAAGAAAAACAAAACAAAATATATCTTCTTTGATCTGTTAATTTTCCCATTGAATTGAACAAAAATGTTGAAATGTTGTTCATGAACTCTGCAGCTCTGAACTTCCTGTCATCTTTCAATGACAGCACAATACTGATGTCCAATATTGTCTGCTTTTTTTAAATCATTTATATCAATACATACATGAATAAGGGACATTTGTTGCCTTGCGTTGGTTTATTTTATAAAATGGTATGAGTGCCAGTCGTTCAGACAGCAATGGCAAACTACTGAGCGTAAACTTACTAAGAAATCACAAACAGCCAACTAATGCTGGAATTAACTGTGATGTCCTGTAAAGGATATGCAACTAACTTTTTTGTGTGGTTACTTTGTCTTGTATGAGCAAAATATTCTTAAAGAGTTCTGTCGGTCTGTGGTCAAAATCTGTGTATGTTTAAATCTTTTAATATTACACCATCTTTTTTTGGAGTATTCCTTTTCTCGAGTCTAGTGCTTCCATATTGACGTGGACAAGGCCTTAGGTTCATACCGGTATACGATCAGCATTGCCAGTAGTGGGTTGTGCTCAATATTTAAATATCCCTTTTCTCTCGGTTCAAACTGTGGTAGACGTACAATCTACTACATTGTAGGGAAACACTCTGCGAAATAACTTTTACCACAACACTACAGATTTCATCACCATCTCCCATTACTCCAGTGAGTGGATTCTGACCACGTCATTTTACTACATACGTGACTAAAACATTAGCATGCATAAGAAAGTACTATTATCACTGTATTAATACAGCACTAATAATACTGACAATCTAACAGTATTTTACAATATACATTTACAATTGTGGCACTAGTACAATTATAGCAATGTGACAACTTATGAGAGTGTTGTGATATTTAAAAATCTGGACATAATATTGGTAATAAATGACAATGGTGTATGAATATTTATAAATGACAACGATGTAATATTTATAAATGATAATGATGTATGAATATTTATAAATGACAATGATGTATTAATATTTATAAATGACAACGATGTATTGATATTTATAAATGATAATGATGTATGAATATCTATAAATTAAAATGATGTATGCATATTTTTAAATGTCAGTTGTGTATGATAACTGATTTTATGCCAACCATCACTTGGTTGACAAAAAGTCTCAACTTTGAGGCCCCTTCGTCACTGTATTGACAAGATCTTGGCAGTTCATTTGTTTGTTTCGGTTGTGTACCTTGCTTAATTTTAATGCCCTGACACGAAGTTTTACGCCTAAAGAAAGTTTTTCATTTACACACAGGCCATGAGACACCGAAAATGGCTAAATTTAGTGTAGTTTAAGTTATGTTAAAGTTGTAGTTACTCTTCTGAATTTTGGAATGGCAACGGCCTTGATTTTCGGCCATATTTGCATTAGATAACAGTTTTAAACACTGTTAGATTGTAGTTATTCTGATTTAAAGGACTTTGTGAACGATTCTAAACTGATAGCGTATGTTAAATGTGGTTGTTTGGTTAAAATTAACTAACTGGCTAACATAGCCGGTTAGCCACTAACCATGAAAGTTTGTCATCATGACAAGGAGTATTTAAATAATTAAATTTAAAAGAATAATAATTATAACTAAATAAAAAATAGTGTACATATTGTAGAAAACGGTCAAAACCTGTCTCATTATTTTCTGATATTTTTCATTTTATGTGGCAATGATGCGCTTCAAAATATGATGTTTTTATTGTGTTTTATTGGTGTTAGGGAGCCGTTCTAGTGATATTGGTGTAGCAAAGTGGTGTAGTTATCATAATTCAGTAAGTTTCATTGGATTATAAACAGCATTGGAGCTGTAGCACCTTGGTAAGTGGAAATTTCATGTAATTGTCACTCCTGTCTTCAATTTGTTTTTACAACATCTGCTAATATTATTATTATATTTCTAACCTATAGCAACAGTAGAAATACCAACGTGTTCCTTGTGCAATGTCCTTTAATTTGATATACAATACAATATATTTGCTACCATTTTAACAATTTTTAGACTATTATTATGACACACCACTACTTCCCATTTTCTGCCATAAATTTCTGCTTGGGCCAAACCACTTTTTGCTTGGCACTGAATCAGTTAAAGATTCAACTTTACACCCTCAGGGCAAGCTGTAGTTGTAGTGTGAGGATGCTGATTGTTATATATGTCAACACAACATGTTATGTTTAGAAATACTGATGCAGACAGATGCCATAAATTGTTCAGAAAAAGCTCATAAATGATGGAATGCATATTCAAGTAAACCAGTGTCAAATTACATGAATGTGTCTTTTGGCCACCTTGTTGGAGTAGAAAGTAGTTTTGGCACAAACAATGTAAAACACTGGCTTGTTACCAGTACTGTGATACTTAATAAATCATCATTTTGTGGCAGTGAAATAGCTCAAATAAACTACACAATTAGGCATATTAACAGCTAAACTAAGATGCAATTTTTCCACATTTGTCAAATGATTTTTCTGCCTCATCAATATTCATATACATCTGAAGGATCACATTAGTTGGTTCTGCACATGTTTTGAAAATTGTACTGATGTAATACTTAATTATAGAAAAAAAAATCAATTAAAAAGTATGAGTAAGGAGAAAATGAAACAAAGAGTTTATGAAAGTTACTAGTCAAGGATATTGACATCATACTGCTGGCCCCAAATACCAACTTTCTCTCCCTGCAGCCTTGAAGAGTATTTTTTTTTCCGCATATCCTTTACAGGACATTGCAGTCAACACCAGCATTTTTCAGCTACTGTTGATGTCTTGGCAAGATTACACTTAGTAGTTTGCCATTGCTTCCTGAGCAACCAGCTCACATACCCCGTAAGTAACCAATGCGACGTGATCCGCTACCGAATCTCGCGCAGCTGCATGAATATACGGGATTATGGAGAAAGTTGTTAACCCCTAGGCCAGAGAGACTGGCCTAGAAGTCTTAAATATGTAAATTAATTTTAGGAGCTGGCATCTTTCTTATCTGTGCAATAATTGAAAGTACTGTAGATCTATGTCTGAGGTTAAAGTACCCCATATGTATACAAAGCGTTAAGTTAGAGACAATATTGTTGTTTGGCGTTGAACAAGTGCAGATCTACATTTGGAGTTTACATACTTCATATTTAACACTGTTTAGCAATAACAAGGTAGATAATCATAGTTATACCAAGAGTTAAGCTAGGAGATAGAAATTAATCACTACAGATTTGTCGAAATAGATATGGTTCAACAAATCTCTGTGAGGAGACAGAAAATTAAAGCTCTACAGATCTATGGAAACAATTCCAAATTAAAGTAATGTAGATCTCTGTGAGTTTATCAATGTAATGTAGATTTAACAAAACTTGAGATTCATATAAACTATGATACTCACCACAGCTACACATGTACATAGATAGCTTAACCTTCTGTGATCATCTCTCTCTCTCTCTCTCTCTCTCTCTCTCTCTCTCTCTCTCTCTCTCTCTCTCTCTCTCTCTCTCTCTCTCTCTCTCTCTCTCATGCACGCACGCACGCATGCACACACACACACACACACACACACACACACATATATATATATATATATATATATATATATACACACAGAGATTGCACACAGATGGTGAATATCTGAACACAACACTCAGACTGAGACACTTAAATAAGCTTGCCAGTGTCAGAGTACTGACCCCACTCTCAGCCTTGTCAAGATAATGTTGATGGCTTCTTTCTGTGAAGATAATGTTGATGGCTTCTTTCTGTGAAGATAATGTTGATGGCTTCTTTCTGTGAAGATAATGTTGATGGCTTCTTTCTGTGAAGATCATGTTGATGGCTTCTTTCTGTGAAGATAATGTTGATGGCTTCTTTCTGTGAAGATAATGTTGATGGCTTCTTTCTGTGAAGATCATGTTGATGGCTTCTTTCTGTGAAGATAATGTTGATGGCTTCTTTCTGTGAAGATCATGTTGATGGCTTCTTTCTGTGAAGATCATGTTGATGGCTTCTTTCTGTGAAGATAATGTTGATGGCTTCTTTCTGTGAAGATAATGTTGATGGCTTCTTTCTGTGAAGATCATGTTGATGGCTTCTTTCTGTGAAGATCATGTTGATGGCTTCTTTCTGTGAAGATCATGTTGATGGCTTCTTTCTGTGAAGATCATGTTGATGGCTTCTTTCTGTGAAGATAATGTTGATGGCTTCTTTCTGTGAAGATCATGTTGATGGCTTCTTTCTGTGAAGATAATGTTGATGGCTTCTTTCTGTGAAGATAATGTTGATGGCTTCTTTCTGTGAAGATAATGTTGATGGCTTCTTTCTGTGAAGATCATGTTGATGGCTTCTTTCTGTGAAGATAATGTTGATGGCTTCTTTCTGTGAAGATCATGTTGATGGCTTCTTTCTGTGAAGATAATGTTGATGGCTTCTTTCTGTGAAGATAATGTTGATGGCTTCTTTCTGTGAAGATAATGTTGATGGCTTCTTTCTGTGAAGATCATGTTGATGGCTTCTTTCTGTGAAGATCATGTTGATGGCTTCTTTCTGTGAAGCAATCTTGCAGTTGCCATCATGGAATCTGTTTCCTCATGTCAGGTGAGTTTCATACATAAACTCTGCCATTTTGCTCTGGATTTGAATGATGATTCTGGAAAGAAAAAAAATAAACAAATTAACTAAGACAACTTTAAATGTTTTGTGAACATTACAGAAAATATTTTAACATGGCTACTAAGAATACTAAAAGCTTTTTATTTATGACAATAAAGGCAAAGTAAATAGGATTAAAAATAAACATGCAATAAAACAATCCATGCTAGCAAGGTTGATAAGGAACTGCCATAAGCTGGTGATGTCATAAGCACATTCAGTGTGTGACCCCTCTGCAATAATTGTGACATAATCTGTTCTTCTTTTTGCTAATAGTTAAACCACATTCAGAACAAGCATTGGAGAATGCAGATAGTAGATATTGTAGTTCTTCCCCATAGTGGGTCACAATTGTAGTATCATCTGCAAAAAGCAACTCTCTGATCAGTACCCTCCTAATTTTGGTCTTGGCCTTCAATCTCTGTGCATTGGAGAGGCTGCAATCTGAGCATGAGTGAATTTATATACCGTCATCCTGATCACGAAAGGCATATTTCAGCAGAAGTGAAAAATATATTCCAAAGAAGGTGGGGGATAGTACACAACCTTGCTTAACTCCACTCTTGATTTCAAACACTTCTGAAGTTGCAAGATCAAACTTGATTATACCCTTCATGCCTGTGTGGAACGATTCCCCAATGGACAGAGAGTTGACGTGCACCTGATCTACTTTAGTGCCTTGAACAGACCCTCACGACTGACCAAAACTAATGTTGTTGTTGTGATAGGTGGAAACAAATTGTAACAACTCTCTAAACTAGAGAGTTGTATAATTAAGGTTTGACACATTAACTTCTGAACTAGAGAGTTGTATCACTAGAGTTTGACATATTGGCCTTCAAAGAGGAATAAATAAGAAGAAGTGTGTGAACAAGGAAATCGTGAAGCCATGGGGATAATACAGATCAACTCAAAAAAGGTATTCTGTATGTGTGCCAGGTACTTTAGTAAATTATATCAAATATAACACAAGCAATATTACTTTTTAGTGAAAACTTTAGTGACTGCATTTCCACCTATTGCAACAACCTGCCAATTTTCAATTTATTTTGTAATTACAGAATACTAACATATACCTTAAGTTGATATTAGACTAAGTATTACATTGAATTAACTAAGTATACATTTAATGAACTAAGTATTACATTGAATGAGCTAAGTATTATCTTGAATGAACTAAATATTATCTTGTATGAACTATTGAATGAACTAAGTATTATTTTGTATGAACTGAGTATTATCTTGAATTAACTAAGTATTATCTTGTATGAACTAAGTATTATCTTGAATGAACAAAGTATTATCTTGCATGAACTATTGAATGAACTAATTATTACATTGAATGAACTAATTATTACATTGAATGAGCTAATAATTATCTTGAATAAACTAAGTATTATCTTGAATGAACAGAGTTTCCATTGGGAAGTGGTTAAGCCAACTGCTGTGCACTCTGATTGGTTGTGGTTCGATTCCAAGCTCCACCAGTAGGACCATGAGTGCAATGTCCTCAGAGATTCCTGGTGTTACATCGCTGAAGCTACAAAGTTTGTGTTGTGTGCGATGCTTTCAGCAGCCGCCCTTCAGACAGAGACTGAGCCATATGGGATGAAACCCAGTGCAATGAAGTCGATCTTCCCACCTTTCAACTCCTTTTTTAAACTCTTTGAGGGAACTATATGACTAAGTATTATCTTGAGGGAACTATAAGCTTAAGTATTTTCTTGAGGGAACTACAAGACTAAGTATTTTCTTGAGGGAACTATAAGACTAAGTATTATCTTGAGGGTACTATAAGACTAAGTATTATCTTGAGGGAACTATAAGACTAAGTATTATCTTGAGGGTACTATAAGACTAAGTATTATCTTGAAGGAACTATAAGCCTGAGTATTTTCTTGAGGGAACTATAAGCCTAAGTATTTTCTTGGGGGAACTATAAGACTAAGTATTTTCTTGAGTGAACTATAAGCCTAAGAAATTTCTTCAGGGAATTCTAAGACTGACTATTTCCTTGAGGGAACTATAACCTTGGGTGAACTATAAGTCTATGATATGCTTTCTGTGAATGTCTAGCATGAACATATGGCCGAGTGTAACTATAATACTATGTATTGCCTTCAGCGAATGTAAAAACTTAAACATAACAATTATGAAATGACAAACCTGTTCATTCTTGATCCGAACACTAGGAAAATTGAAGCTTACATGGGAAAAGTCTCTGTAGTATGTCAACACATATGATATTGTAAAAATGGCTGTCAGCCACTCAGAAATCGTAGACCAAAGGTACACAATTCGTAGGGTGTCCTAAATAACACAAATAACACTTTCTAAATGTAACTTGACAAGAAACACACAAATAACACTTTCTAAATGTAACATGACAAGAAACACACAAATAACACTTTATAAATGTAACATGACAACAACCACACACATAACACTTCCAATTATTGTTTCTGATGCCCAAGTCTTTGCTAGGAATATCACACCTCAACAGGAAAACACACTCATATGCTTATAGCTGTTGTCTTACATCTCTAGATTAGTGGATTCTTGCACAGATATCTCTGTATTACTGAACATGTAGTTGAGAGAATCCTTGCACAGATATCTCTGTATTACTGAACATGTAGTTGAGAGGATCCTTGCACAGATATCTCTGTATTACTGAACATGTAGTTGAGAGAATCCTTGCACAGATATCTCTGTATTACTGAACATGTAGTTGAGAGAATCCTTGCACAGATATCTCTGTATTACTGAACATGTAGTTGAGAGGATCCTTGCACAGATATCTCTGTATTACTGAACATGTAGTTGAGAGGATCCTTGCACAGATATCTCTGTATTACTGAACATGTAGTTGAGAGGATCCTTGCACAGATATCTCTGTATTACTGAACATGTAGTTGAGAGGATCCTTGCACAGATATCTCTGTATTACTGAACATGTAGTTGAGAGGATCCTTGCACAGATATCTCTGTATTACTGAACATGTAGTTGAGAGGATCCTTGCACAGATATCTCTGTATTACTGAACATGTAGTTGAGAGGATCCTTGCACAGATATCTCTGTATTACTGAACATGTAGTTGAGAGGATCCTTGCACAGATATCTCTGTATTCCTAAACATGTAGATGAGTGGATTCTTGCACAGATATCTCTGTATTACTGAACATGTAGTTGAGAGGATCCTTGCACAGATATCTCTGTATTACTGAACATGTAGTTGAGAGGATCCTTGCACAGATATCTCTGTATTACTGAACATGTAGTTGAGAGGATCCTTGCACAGATATCTCTGTATTCCTAAACATGTAGATGAGTGGATTCTTGCACAGATATCTCTGTAGTCCTACACATGTAGATGAGTGGATCCTTGCACAGATATCTCTGTATTCCTAAACATGTAGATGAGTGGATTCTTGCACAGATATCTCTGTAGTCCTACACATGTAGATGAGTGGATCCTTGCACAGATATCTCTGTACTTCTACACATGTAGATGAGTGGATCCTTGCACAGATATCTCTGTATTCCTAAACATGTAGATGAGTGGATCCTTGCAGATATCTCTGTATTCCTAAACATGTAGATGAGTGGATCCTTGCACAGATATCTCTGTAGTCCTACACATGTAGATGAGTGTATCCTTGCACAGATATCTCTGTATTCCTAAAAATGTAGATGAGTGGATCCTTGCACAGATATCTCTGTATTCCTAAACATGTAGATGCACATGTAGATGAGTGGATCCTTGCACAGATATCTCTGTAGTTCTACACATGTAGATGAGTGGATTCTTGCACAGGTATCTCTGTATAACTAAACATGTAGATGAGTGGATCCTTGCACAGATATCTCTGTATTCCTAAACATGTAGATGAGTGGATCCTTGCACAGATATCTCTGTAGTCCTACACATGTAGATGAGTGGATCCTTGCACAGATATTTCTTGTATTCCTGTGGTGAAGCGATAAGTGGATTCTTGTACGTATGTTGGACTGGTTGTGGTGAAGTGATAAGTGGATTCTTGTACATATACTGGACTGGTTGTGATGAAGTGATAAGTGGATTCTTGTACATACATGGATTGGTTGTTGTGAAGTGATAAGTGGATTCTTGTACGTATGTTGGACTGGTTGTGGTGAAGTGATAAGTGGATTCTTGTACATATATTGGACTGGTTGTGATGAAGTGATAAGTGGATTCTTGTACATACATGGATTGGTTGTGGTGAAATGATAAGTGGAATCGTGTACATATATTGGACTTTTTGTGGTGACGTGATAAGTGGGATTCTTGTACATACATTGGACTGGTTGTGGTGAAGTGATAAGTGGAATCTTGTACATATATTGGACTTTTTGTTGTGAAGTTATAGGTGGTTTCGCGCGCGCATGTGTGCGTGCATGCATGCGTGCGTGCATGTGTGTATATTGGACTGGTTGTGGTGAAGTGATAAGGCACTGCCTTTAGCTACACAGGTCATGGATTTGCTTTCAGTGTCTGTCATCTGGTGTGTGAGTGCAGTTTTGTCTGACACACCTGGGGGAATTGTTGGAACTAAGCTTGTGGCAGGTTGGACAGAAGACTGGCCCTATGGGAGAGACGAGGTCGATCCTCTTGTCTGTAACCCTTATAACATATTGCACATATATTAACCGAATCAGTGCCCATACAGTAGGTTTGGACTAAACATGGTTCACAATTAAATGAATAAGTATTACTATGTAAATGTCCATTCACCGAGCACTGAAGTTGTGACAGATACCACAAAACAAAACAAATAACATGACGACCCTGGTATGGTGGTATATCATCCTTCAGTCCAAATATTAGGTCACATTTGGTGATATATCAACCGTTGGCACTGAAAAAGCTTAAAGACTTGAAATCACATATGACAATGATAACACAGAAAATCACATATGACAATGATCACATAGAAAGTCATATATGACATTGATCACATAGAAAATCATACATGACATTGATCATATAGAAAATCACATATGACAATGATCACATAGAAAATCACAAATGAAAATGATCACATAGGAAAATCACATAAGACAATTATCACATAGAAAATCACATATTACAATGATCATATAGAAAATCACAAATGAAAATGAACACATAGAAAATCACATAAGACAATTATCACATAGAAAATCACATATGACATTGATCACATAGAAAATATTGCCTTAGGACCGTACATTCTAATGACTTCATGTACATTTGATTATAACTTTCAGAAATGAGGAAACCACTTTCATTCCTAAACTTGTGAGTTAAATTATGTTACTACAGCTGGTTATTGTGATAATATTGATATGAAATATCAGAAAGCCTTGCTCCGCGGGTGTCACAAGAAGGTCAACACTGAACACTTTTTCAACATTGTTTTCAACAACATAAATACATTCATTAATAAGGTGAAATGACTTACATGTTTTGTTCCATGGCCAGCTGATTCTCTGATCTTATACACAATTTTACAGATAAGAACTGGACAAGGGTCAAGGACTAACACTGTCTTAATATGTGGCTAAATGGCAGACATTTGTAATCTCTGAAACTGAGTTACTATGGTAATGACAAAACACACAGCTGGCTAGTTACTTTTATCATCAGTACTTGTCTCCTCATGCATATCATTTCATCCCCTTATGTTAGTCAATATCTGCCATGAATGTGTCTTTTTTTTCACATGAAATCTGACATATTACTGCTACACATGAATATATTATGGCAGTGTATCCCAGTTTTATACAACACATTGCTTCTATATTATGGCATTGAATTCTGGTTTTCTACAACAAGGATACAAATGATTGAACAAAATGTCAGCAAAATGCTGTGCATGAACTGCCAAATGGTTATCTTTGACCAGGGTCTATGCTTTATTGACAGGGATGTTTGTATCCAGCAGTAGATCATGCCGGACAAAAAGGCCAGGATTGCCCCAGTGTAGTGGACCTCACGCATCTCCCTGGTCTGTGGAAGACAACAGACTTGTGCTCATTGAGGAAGACATTTCAGCTGAATCGTATAGACTATGTTATATATAATTATGGCATTTTTATCAAAGCCATACTGGGGGAATATAGAAATTTCATATAACAACTAAACTACAGAAAAATATGGCACTCATAATCACCATACTGGGGGTAAATATGGCTCTCTTATAAAAACCATACCAGAGGAAAATATAACACTCATATGAAATCGGGAAAGACAAAGGCACATGAGTAAGGGTTAGTCAGATGCAAGTGGGAGAATAACATCAAGAAATCTGTCAGAATTAATAAGTGGGAGGATAACATCAAGAAATCTATCAGAGTGGACTAATGGGAAGATAACATCAGGAAATCTGTCAGAATGAACAAGTGGGAGGATAACATCAAGAAATCTGTCAGAGTGGACACGGAAGAGGATAACATCAAGAAATCTGTCAGAGTGGACAAGTGGGAAGATAACATCAAGATATCTATCAGAGTGGACAAGTGGGAGGATAACATCAAGAAATCTATCAGAGTGGACAAGTGGGAGGATAACATCAAGAAATCTGTCAGAGTGGACACGGAAGAGGATAACATCAAGAAATCTGTCAGAGTGGACAAGTGGGAAGATAACATCAAGAAATCTATCAGAGTGGACAAGTGGGAGGATAACATCAAGAAATCTATCAGAGTGGACAAGTGGGAGGATAACATCAAGAAATCTATCAGAGTGGACAAGTGGGAGGATAACATCAAGAAATCTATCAGAGTGGACAAGTGGGAGGATAACATCAAGAAATCTATCAGAGTGGACAAGGGAGAGGATAATATCATGACATTTGCCTGAGTGAAGAAGTGAAGCCAGAGACAGAGAGTGCTGGGGATCTACTGCTTCCAATCTTTATTGTGGAGATGGCACTTGACTGATTGATTAATTATGCTAACATGAGGCTGGGTCAACATGACAGCTGTACTGAGGTTGAGTGAGCATGACAGCTGTACTGAGGTTGGGTGAGCTGTACTGAGGTTGAGTAAGCATGACAGCTGTACTGAGGTTGGGTGAGCTGTACTGAGGTTCAGTGAGCATGACAGCTGTACTGAAGCTGGGACAATTTGATAGCTGTACTTAGACTGGGGCAACGTGGCAGCTACAAAGAAGTTGGGAAAATATGACAGCAGTACTAACATTAGGACAATATGACAGCTATACTAACATTAGGGCAATGAGACTGCTGTACTGTAGTCTAGCACACAGATATAACATGTCACAAGGCAGTTGAGTTGTCTAGCACACAGATATAACATGTCACAAGGCGGTTGAGTTGTCTAGCACACAGATATAACATTTCACAAGGTGGTTGAGTTGTCTAGCACACAGATATAACATGTCATAAGGTGGTTGAGTTGTCTAGCACACAGATATAACATGTCACAAGGTGGTTGAGTTGTCTAGCACACAGATATAACATGTCACAAGGTGGTTGAGTTGTCTAGCACACAGATATAACATGTCACAAGGTGGTTGAGTTGTCTAGCACACAGATATAACATGTCACAAGGTGGTTGAGTTGTCTAGCACACAGATATAACATGTCACAAGGTGGTTGAGTTGTCTAGCACACAGATATAACATGTCACAAGATGGTTGAAGTTTGTCTAGCACACAGATATAACATGTCACAAGATGTTGAGTGTCTAGCACACAGATATAATATGTCACAAGGCAGTTGAGTTGTCTAGCACACAGATATAACATGTCACAAGGCGGTTGAGTTGTCTAGCACACAGATATAACATGTCACAAGGTGGTTGAGTTGTCTAGCACACAGATATAACATGTCATAAGGTGGTTGAGTTTGTCTAGCACACAGATATAAACATGTCACAAGGTGGTTGAGTTGTCTAGCACACAGATATAACATGTCACAAGGTGGTTGAGTTGTCTAGCACACAGATATAACATGTCATAAGGTGGTTGAGTTGTCTAGCACACAGATATAACATGTCACAAGGTGGTTGAGTTGTCTAGCACACAGATATAACATGTCATAAGGTGGTTGAGTTGTCTAGCACACAGATATAACATGTCACATGGCGGTTGAGTTGTCTAGCACACAGATATAACATGTCACAAGGGGGTTGAGTTGTCTAGCACACAGATATAACATGTCATAAGGTGGTTGAGTTGTCTAGCACACAGATATAACATGTCACAAGGTGGTTGAGTTGTCTAGCACACAGATATAACATGTCACAAGGTGGTTGAGTTGTCTAGCACACAGATATAACATGTCACAAGGTGGTGGAGTTGTCTAGCACACAGATATAACATGTCACAAGGTGGTTGAGTTGTCTAGCACACAGATATAACATGTCACAAGGCGGTTGAGTTGTCTAGCACACAGATATAACATGTCACAAGATGGTTGAGTTGTCTAGCACACAGATATAACATGTCACAAGGTGATTGAGTTGTCTAGCACACTGATATAACATGTCACAAGGCAGTTGAGTTGTCTAGCACACAGATATAACATGTCACAAGGTGGTTGAGTAGCCTAGCACACACATACAACATGTGAAAAGGTGAGTGAGTAGTCTAGCACACACATACAACATGTCACAAGGTGGGTGAGTAGTCTAGCACACACATACAACATGTGACAAGGTGGGTGAGTAGTCTAGCACACAGATATAACATGTCACAAGGTGGGTGAGTAGTCTAGCACACACATACAACATGTGACAAGGTGGGTGAGTAGTCTAGCACACAGATACAACATGTTACAATGTAGGTGAGTAGTCTAGCACACAGATATAACATGTCACAAGGTGGTTGAGTTGTCTAGAACACAGATATAACATGTCATAAGGTGGTTGAGTTGTCTAGCACACAGATATAACATGTCACAAGGTGGTTGAGTTGTCTAGCACACAGATATAACATGTCACAAGGTGGTTGAGTTGTCTAGCAAACAGATATAACATGTCACAAGGTGGTTGAGTTGTCTAGCACACAGATATAACATGTCACAAGGTGGTTGAGTTGTCTAGCACACAGATATAACATGTCACAAGGCGGTTGAGTTGTCTAGCACACAGATATAACATGTCACAAGGCGGTTGAGTTGTCTAGCACACAGATATAACATGTCACAAGATAGTTGAGTTATCTAGCACACAGATATAACATGTCACAAGATGGTTGAGTTGTCTAGCACACAGATATAACATGTCACAAGGCAGTTGAGTTGTCTAGCACACAGATATAACATGTCACAAGGTGGTTGAGTTGTCTAGCACACAGAAATAACATGTCACAAGGCGGTTGAGTTGTCTAGCACACAGATATAACATGTCACAAGGCGGTTGAGTTGTCTAGCACACAGATATAACATGTCACAAGATAGTTGAGTTGTCTAGCACACAGATATAACATGTCACAAGATGGTTGAGTTGTCTAGCACACAGATATAACATGTCACAAGGCAGTTGAGTTGTGTAGCACACAGATATAACATGTCACAAGGTGGTTGAGTTGTCTAGCACACAGATATAACATGTCACAAGGTGGTTGAGTTGTCTAGCACACAGATATAACATGTCACAAGGTGGTTGAGTTGTCTAGCACACAGATATAACATGTCACAAGGTGGTTGAGTTGTCTAGCACACAGATATAACATGTCACAAGGCAGTGGAGTTGTCTAGCACACAGATATAACATGTCACAAGGTGGTTGAGTTGTCTAGCACACAGATATAACATGTCACAAGATGGCTGAGTTGTCTAGCACACAGATACAACATGTCACAAGGTGGGTGAGTAGTCTAGCACACAGATGCAACATGTTACAAGGTGGGTGAGTAGTCTAGCACACAGATGCAACATGTTACAAGGTGAGTGAGTAGTCTAGCACACACATAGAACATGTTACAAGGTGGGTGAGTAGTCTAGCACACAGATACAACATGTCACAAGGTGGGTGAGTAGTCTAGCACACAGATACAACATGTTACAAAGTGGGTGAGTAGTCTAGCACACACACAGAGCACATGTTACAAGGTGGGTGAGTAGTCTAGCACACAGATACAACATGTCACAAGGTGGGTGAGTAGTCTAGCACACACATACAACATGTCACAAGGTGAGTGAGTTGTCTAACAAACAGCTACAACATGTTACAAGGTGGGTGAGTAGTCTAGCACACAGATAGAACATGTTACAAGGTGGGTGAGTAGTCTAGCACACAGATAGAACATGTTACAAGGTGGGTGAGTAGTCTAGCACACAGATACAACATGTTACAAGGTGGGTGAGTAGTCTAGCACACAGATAGAACATGTTACAAGGTGGGTGAGTAGTCTAGCACACAGATAGAACATGTTACAAGGTGGGTGAGTAGTCTAGCACACACATACAACATGTTACAAGGTGAGTGAGTAGTCTAGCACACAGATACAACATGTTACAAGGTGAGTGAGTAGTCTAGCACACAGATACAACATGTTACAAGGTGAGTGAGTAGTCTAGCACACAGATACAACATGTTACAAGGTGGGTGAGTAGTCTAGCACACAGATACAACATGTTACAAGGTGAGTGAGTAGTCTAGCACACAGATACAACATGTTACAAGGTGAGTGAGTAGTCTAGCACACAGATACAACATGTTACAAGGTGGGTGAGTAGTCTAGCACACAGATACAACATGTTACAAGGTGAGTGAGTAGTCTAGCACACAGATACAACATGTTACAAGGTGAGTGAGTAGTCTAGCACACACATACAACATGTTACAAGGTGGGTGAGTAGTCTAGCACACAGATACAACATGTTACAAGGTGGGTGAGTAGTCTAGCACACAGATACAACATGTTACAAGGTGGTGAGTAGTCTAGCACACAGATACAACATGTCACAAGGTGGGTGAGTAGTCTAGCACACAGATACAACATGTCACAAGGTGGGTGAGTAGTCTAGCACACAGATACAACATGTCACAAGGTGAGTGAGTAGTCTAGCACACAGATACAACATGTCACAAGGTGAGTGAGTAGTCTAGCACACACATAGAACATGTTACAAGGTGGGTGAGTAGTCTAGCACACAGATACAACATGTCACAAGGTGAATGAGTAGTCTAGCACACAGATACAACATGTCACAAGGTGAATGAGTAGTCTAGCACACAGATACAACATGTCACAAGGTGAGTGAGTAGTCTAGCACACACATAGAACATGTTACAAGGTGGGTGAGTAGTCTAGCACACAGATACAACATGTCACAAGGTGAGTGAGTAGTCTAGCACACAGATACAACATGTCACAAGGTGAGTGAGTAGTCTAGCACACAGATACAACATGTCACAAGGTGAGTGAGTAGTCTAGCACACACATAGAACATGTTACAAGGTGGGTGAGTAGTCTAGCGCACAGGTTTACCTGGAAGTTTGCCACCATAGTTAGTCCTAGAGCTGACACGAAGCCTACAATTATAGATGCTTTATTTAAAGCTCTGGTGCGAGGAAGAGGCGGACTGCGGGTCAGGATGATTGCCTGCACCTGAAGGTATTTGATGTACATGTTGGCTGCCACTGGGGAGGAAGAGAACAGGGCACATAAAAACAACATTTTCGACTGGAAAAAAACATGTCAGTCAGTAGACATATACATGTCTGATGGGAAGAAAACATGTCAGTCAGTAGACATATATGTGTCTGATTGGAAGAAAACATGTCAGTCAGTAGACATATATGTGTCTGATTGGAAGAAAACATGTCAGTCAGTAGACATATATGTGTCTGATAGGAAGAAAACATGTCAGTCAGTATACATATATGTGTCTGATTGGAAGAAAACATGTCAGTCAGTAGACATATATGTGTCCTGATTGGAAAAAAACATGTCAGTCAGTAGACATATATGTGTCTGATTGGAAGAAAACATGTCAGTCAGTGGACATATATGTGTCTGATTGGAAGAAAACATGTCAGTCAGTAGACATATATGTGTCTGATTGGAAGAAAACATGTCAGTCAGTATACATATATGTGTCTGATTGGAAGAAAACATGTCAGTCAGTAGACATATATGTGTCTGATTGGAAGAAAACATGTCAGTCAGTAGACATATATGTGTCTGATTGGAAGAAAACATGTCAGTCAGTGGACATATATGTGTCTGATTGGAAGAAAACATGTCAGTCAGTGGACATATATGTGTCTGATTGGAAGTAAACATGTCAGTCAGTGGACATATATGGTACACTGTTTATTAAAAAGTATTATGAGGAGTGGCTAGAACACCAGATTCTCCTTCAGCAGACCCAGGTTCGAATCCTTGGTAAGGTGTGGATTTTTTTCTGTCGGGGAAAAGGAAAAATCTCTAACCTGCACAGTTCGTGGCGACTGCACTAGCCAGGTGGCCTTATTTCTTCAGACTCAAAACCACTACAACAACCCCCCCCCCCCCCCCCCCCCCCCCCCCCCCCCCCATCGCTTGCAGGCAGCAGATGACAGATGACAGTTAGAAATTATTATGTACAAAATATGTATGACTTCCGCTATCCGAGGCTGCAGCCACCACTACTGCCTCCTTCTTTTCTTCTGCTTCTTTCCTTCTCCTCCACCTTTCTCTTCTCCTTTTCCTCCTTCTCCTCCTGTTTCTTCCTCTTCTAATTTTTCTGCTTCTTCTCCTTCCTCTCTCCTCCTCTTCTTCCCCTCTCCTCCTTCTTCTTCCTCCTCCTCCTTTCCTCCTCCTCTCCTCCTTCTCTTTCACCTCCTTCATCTCTAATAACTACAGCTAACTATTAACTCAGGTCTATTATAGCACATCCAGTTCCTTCACCGGATGGCAGAGAATAACCTCATCAATTCCCTCTCTCATTTAGCCAGTGCCCTTGGAGAGCATGCCCCACTGCTGTTTGTCTTGATTTTATGCCTCCAACAATCTCAAATGTGCCATGATCTTGTTTTTATGACTCCAACAATCTCAAATGTGCCATGATCTTGTTTTTATGACTCCAACTGTCTCAAATGTGCAGCGATCTTGTTTTCATGAGTCCAACTGTCTCAAATGTGCCGTGATCTTGTTTTTATGACTCCAACAGTCTCAAATGTGCCATGATCTTGTTTTTCCTTCTAGCATACATACAGATGACAACTGTAAACTTATCAGAGAAACTAGATACAGGCCGATAGGATTTTGTGACATGTTATGAAGAAAAATAAATTTGATACTTTACTGACAATTGTCGAGCTTGATGAGAAAGAAGCAAGGAAAGACAAAGATAAATACCCAGATGGCTTGGCCACATGGCATTATCGGGACAATAACAAACACCCGATGTGAAACTATGGTGATCTTCACATGGCATCATCGGGACAATAACAAACACCCGATCTGAAACTATGGTGATCTTCACATGGCATCATCGGGCCAATAACAAACACCCGATGTGAAACTATGGTGACCTTCACATGGCATCATTGGGACAATAACAAACACCCGATGTGAAACTATGGTGATCTTCACATGGCATCATTGGGACAATAACAAACACCCGATGTGAAACTATGGTGATCTTCACATGGCATCATTGGGACAATAACAAACACCCGATGTGAAACTATGGTGATCTTCACATGGCATCATTGGGACAATAACAAACACCCGATGTGAAACTATGGTGATCTTCACATGGCATCATTGGGACAATAACAAAAACCTGATTTGAAGCTATGGTGATCTTCAGATGACAATTCTTGATCGCCAAATTGTACTGGCATGGCACATGATGATGATATTGATAATAATATATATGAAGTGAGAGAAAACGAAATGCAGTAGTCCTTTCAGAAACAGATGAATACCCCCAAAATGATGACAGGAAGTGGATGTCGGGAGTCTAGATTCTGTGGGCATGTTGCCACATATCAGTCACTGACACACAGCAGACAGAGAAAGGCTGAGGGGATTTTTCCTGAAAGATGCACCGAATGGTACAATTATACAATGCGCAGAGAAACTAAGGAGATGCGTCAGACGTCAACAAACAACATTACGCTGTGATACCGTCTTGGGAATCGGACGTGTGTGTATTCTGCGGAGCGAATTGGATATTCGTATGCAAGTGTAACTGATATTCAAGTGGACGACAGGAGGAGTCATTTGCTGGGATCGAACATCTGTGGACCTAGAAGCGAGATGAAGATACCTAGAATCTAATGACACGGATCGAAAGAACAGAGGAATGGAAACAGGAAATGGGCGCTGAGGTGAAGGTTAGAGACATATAAGCATGACAATTTGAGCTGCTCCTAGTAGGTGTCGGTCCTGCGTTAGGGGTGCCCTATAGAGACGAGGAATTTGTCTTGCACTATTGTTGATACACCCAAATAAACAGGTGTTGTACTAACTTGTCGTCACAGCCGCATCTGTGATTTAATTGCTTTTGACTTTGAGCGTTTTGTTTATTCCTGGGACGAGCCAAACTTCAATCATACCTCAGGTGGATTGTAATAATAGAGAGGGATCGTACTCCGAGGCATATGGGGGTTCATCTATTATTCGTGTTGATCGTTAGATGGAACATAGAACCTGGTGTTACTTCACGGAATTCCTAAGTATCATGTGAAAAAACAGTTTACGTGATTGAATTGATAGTATTAATAATATTAATATGTGAATATTATAATATTATAGAATGTATAGAATTAATTAATAATATTTAATTCAGTTATATTAGAATTATTAGATTAGATTGTTTTGTTCGGTAAGTAATGGTTGAATAGTTGATAATAGTTGATATTAATTGTGATTTGATATGTATTCAGTCATTTGTTAGAATATCCACATCCACTACGGCACTTGATAGTATTAGAAATATCCCTTAAATTAGAATGTGATCAGTGACAGCCTCTACCTCACCTACAGCCATTAAATGGAAAGAAAAGATAACGCAAGATATATACATAACCAGCGACAACGAGGATCAGCAACTGATACAGACTGCATGGTACCGATTAATACCCTCGTCCACAACTCCGGGTTTTTACCTAGAGTGAAGGACACTTGTTCATTTGAACAAGTTAGGGACTAGTGGTATCATTAGTTGGTCCGGCCCTCCCATAGGCCGGCACCACACGATGTTCACCGTGGGTGTGAACTGAAGGGCGTGCCCATCATATAATTTTTTTTTTTTTCTTCTTGAGGGTTATTAACGGGAACCAGAATGTCATGTTCAGCGATTGATACAACTTAGATTGTCAGTGATGCTATTTGTCATAGGTAATAAGCTAATTGTATATGTATATAAATGATGATATCATTTAATTTGTAGGGGGGGGGGGCATAATGCCACATATCAGTCACTGACACACAGCAGACAGAGAAAGGCTGAAGGGATTTTTCCTAAAAGATGCACCGAATGGTACAATTATACAATGCGCAGGGAAACTAAGGAGATGCGTCAGACGTCAACAAACAACATTACGCTGTGATACCGTCTTGGGAATCGGACGTGTGTGTATTCTGCGGAGCGAATTGGATATTCGTATGCAAGTGTAACTGATATTCAAGTGGACGACAGGAGGAGTCATTTGCTGGGATCGAACACCTGTGGACCTAGAAGCGAGATGAAGATACCTAGAATATAACGACACGAATCGAAAGAACAGAGGAATGGAAACAGGAAATGGGCGCTGAGGTGAAGGTTAGAGACATATAAGCATGACAATTCGAGCTGCTCCTAGTAGGTGTCGGTCCTGCGTTAGGGGTGCCCTATAGAGACGAGGAATTTGTCTTGCACTATTGTTGATACACCCAAATAAACAGGTGTTGTACTAACTTGTCATCAGAGCTGCATCTGTGATTTAATTGCTTTTGACTTTGAGCGTTTTGTTTATTCCTGGGACAAGCCAAACTTCAATCATACCTCGGGTGGATAGTAATAATAGAGAGGGATCGTACTCCGAGGCACATGTTATGGGAAGAAACCAACTTGAACACTGAGTGACAATTGGCAAACTGGATGAGAAAAGGGCAAAAGGAAGACAAAGAAATAAATATGTATGTATGATGGACAAAAACCTCACCTATAAATAAACATCCTGTGAGAAGGCAAACAATGATTGGACAACGTTTACATATGATATAAACCACTATACATTCTTCTGAACCTATGACCCAGGGATTTGTTGAAGAAATACTCTAATCCCCCATGATTCCAGGCCGTATATACTAGAAGATAGAACATGTTTGAACTCACACATAAAGGCTCCTAGGTTGACCATCTGGCTGAAGATGCTTCGCTCTGGGACATGGACTGCTGTATGGCTGAAATAGATAATTTGTGGCAAGACTTACAACACAGGAGCATGATAACACCATCCAAACTATGGCAACAGCAAGCAGTCCTGCTCAACAAATAATAACAAGGAAGATCAACCGACTGCAACATACAAATAACACCAAGAAAGATCAACAAACTACAACATATAAATCAACAAATAATACAAAAAGGAATAAGAATGGACTGCAAACATGCAAGAATAATATTAAAGGAGTAAGAAACAATGTAATATACACGTAAATGGGAATATTCTTAAACAAGTGAATCGGTACAGTTATCTCGGAACAGTCATAACATCTGATTTGAGATGCCTTGAAGAGATTAGAACAAGAAAAGTTATTGCGAAGGTAGCCTTTTGCAAGATGAAAAGCATACTGACCAATAAAAAGATATCAATTGAAACGAGAAAAAGAGTGTTGAAGTGTTACATAGAACCTGTTCTTTTGTATGGATGTGAAGCGTGGACAATGAGCAGACAAGGTTAAAAACATCTGATGGCTGTGGAAATGTGGTTTCTGGGGAAAATGCAGAGAATACCATGGACAGACAGAAAAACTAATGAACAAGTCCTTCAAGAAACAAATGAAGATTGTAAACTGATTAGAGACATTAGACGTAGACAGTCAAACTTTTTTGGGCATGTTATGATGAGAATTGAATTGGAGAACTTGGTGACAATTGGAAAGATCGAAGGGAAGGGACCAAGGGGAAGACAGAGAAAGTAAATGCCTGGATGGCTTGGCCACGTGGCATGGTCGAGACAGAAACACGGAGCTGATCCACGACTCTGGTGATCCAGTGAGACGGCAAAACATGACCGCCCGTGCTTATCGGCATGGCACATGATGGATGAATGGTAGAAACATGGCACATTATGGATGGATGGTAGAAACAAGTTTAAATGATAAATTAATGATGCCCAGTGGAGATTTGTAAATGGAAAGGGCACACACACTGCCATATTCATTCTCAAGACACTGTTAAAAAGAGCTGTAGTAGTATAAACAGATCTGTAGTTATGCCTCAAAGGCAACAAAAAAGCGTTAGACAATGCCAAATACAACGAAATAATCAAACTTCTTATTGTAGTTCATGCCGTGTGGCGTTGGTGACCATGTCTGTCCACAGTTTTCTGTCTCGTGTACTGCCAATCTTCTTATAGTAGATGCGATGTGGCGTTGGTGACCATGTCTCTCCACAGCCGTCAGTCTCGAGTGCTGCCAATCTTCTCAGTCTTCTGTCTCACTTACTGCCAATCTTCTTATAGTCTATGCTGTTTGACATTGGTGTCTGTCCACAGTCTTTATCCCATGTCCTGCCAGTCATGTCTGATACTGATGTTTCTCCATGCCACTCTATCAAACTGCCTAGCATCTTCTCTTTCAGTTTCCTAATCTTCTTCTTCTTCAGCATTCCGAGCCACTGAGGTTCTTTGCTGCAGATACAAGCTGTCTCCATTCGTCTCTCTGGCTGACCTTCTCTTGCCAGTCGCTGATTCAAAGTGCTTGTAGGTCTGTTTGTATATTATTTCTACACCGTCTTCTTGGTCTACCTCGGGGTCTACGGTCATTTAGTTCTTGAGTGTAAGCGAGTTTTATTTCTCTATTATCTTCTATTCTTTCTATACTGCCCCAGCCATTGCAGTCTATTAGCCTTCATGAGTTTCCTAATCTACACATTTTAAAATTAATTTATTTAGTTGTTTCGGGATTTGAAATTTAAATACTGATTGATTGATTGATTGATTGATTGATTTAGGAATCCACATCACAGCATTCGGGGCATTCCCATAAGTGCTCCGTCCCCATCCTCAGCAGCCAGCGAAGAGTTCCAACACTAATAGTACCAGTAGCAATCTGATTATAAGTCCGTCTTGCCATTCCTTTGAGCGTTGAGCGTCGGCCAGATCCCTTCGTCACTCCTCGTTGTCTCATTCTTGCCAGACCATGGTAATCCATTTGCTCCTCCGAGGTGTGCACGTGCTCCCACAAGGCTGCAACCACGTCTGCCTTGTCATGTATCAATACTCCACCAAGTTCTGCAGAGCCAGCCAATCTGTCTGCCTGTTCATTTCCCAGCACACCGGCATGCCCCGGAGAAAAGATCCAGGCGATGCTTGTCACCCGTGACCTCCGAAGCGAAGCAAGCCACTCCGCACGAAGTCTGCCCGTCCTCACCCTCGTCAGCATGCTTTCTGAGTCAGTTACAATCACGATGTGTGTGTGTCATATTCTCCATCCAGCGGAGAGCCGCAGTGACTGCCTCCACTTCCATTCTTAAGCTGGATGTTGTGGTATCATATGCCAGGCTCTCCTGTCCCAAACATCGACCATTAGCTTTGGCTATGAAACCCCAGCCACTTCTCTCACCTCTTGACACCGAACCATCTGTGTAGATAATCACATCACTCGAGTGAGCATTATCCTGAATTAGTTGCTGGATTTCCACTTCCGTGGCCCCTGCTGGCCACTCCCTGCACTCCCGGCTTAATGTGATTATAACTCTGCACAAGTCTGACTGCTCCGCTGGCACTCTGACCCACTCCTCTCCACGCCTAATGTTCTCCAGGGGGCACACCTGTCTGATCGTATCCTCCGCCTGAGCCATCCATGATTTCCCTCTTATCAGTCGCTGACCCTTAACTGCGTCCAGCGCCTCATGCAGTGGGTGGTCTGTGTCTGCAGCTACTCTGAGGTATGCCTTCGCCTGCATCACCTTGAGCCTACCAGCAACAGTCGGCAGACCAAGGATGTAACGCATACACACTACTGGGGTGTCTCTAGTGCATCCCAGAATGACCCGCATAGCTTCGTTCTGTATGCGCTCTAACTTCACCAGCTGACTCTCTGAGACAGTGAGCAGACCTAATCCATAATCAATTACTGAGAGGATAAAGTGCTGGTATAGTGTGAAAAGCATTCTCTGCTCTATGTCCATTGCAGCCATAGTTTTAAGTGCATTGAGTCCCTTTTGAGTTCTTGTCACGACCGTCTCCACATGGTCCTTGAAGGATAGGCTCCTGTCAAATGTGATCCCCAGATTTAAATATTGAGCACAACCCACTACTGGCAAAGCTGATCGTATTCTGGTACGAACCTAAGACCTATCCACGTCAATATGGAAGCACTATACTCGAGTTTCGCTCTTGTGCACTACTGACGAGCTCAAACGAGGGCGAAACTCGAGTATAGTGCTTCCATATTGACGTGGATAGGTCTTAGGTTCGTACCAGAATACGATCAGCTTTGCCAGTAGTGAGTTGTGCTCAATATTTAAATTTTAAAATTAGTTTACGACACAAAGACAACTTATCACAAACATCAGAAAGAGGCAGTCATTAGTTGTTAATGCATAATTAGAAGAAAAAACGTGACAACTGGACAGATTTATGGCAAGAGAAAGAGACAGAAGGTTCTTGTCTGCTGTTTGTCATGCTGGAGACCGCAAGATGTGCAGAAGCATGATCGCCCACGCCAATCAACAGTGCACTTGATGATGTTAATATACGATCTTGTGTTTGTTGTTGCTCCACGGGATTCCAACATTCACTTGATTTCGTTGATCATCTTCATACAGCGGAGATATCCGAGCAGAAATGCCGACTCCCCGCAAACATCACCATATGCAATGAACAAGGGAGACAAGAGAAGATGCCCTTTACGTAAGCGTAATAATAAGATATAATTCCCTTGTTAACAAACCTAAATAAAGGTGGACAAGATTTACTTCCAACACGCAGTATTGTACAAGAAATGTCCAGTTGTTATGATAAATTAGAAACAGCGATATGTCAAAGCAGATTATCACCATCATCCGTCAAGTAGGAAGCAGATACTTTGCAGACTGTCGCTATCATCATAGCCCGCGGTCAAGTTGATCTCTTTCCGTTTCTCTTACACCCGCATGCCTAAAGTGTCTGCAGTGTCCGGTGTCCATCATCTTGCTGGTCGACCCTTGGCCCTTCCCCCAGAAACCACGCCTCCCAACAGTGTTCTCCCGAAGCCACTGTGACGCTTACCCTGGCCAAAGTCTTTCAGTTTCCAGCACGTCATGCTGTTTATCGACAGAGTTTCCAGCACGTCATGCTGTTTATCGACACAGTTTCCAGCACGTCATGCTGTTTATCGACACAGTTTCCATCTAAGTTTATATCTTATAGTAGGTCCGTGTGTTATCTGTTCTTGGACTACGATGAATTGTTGTCGTAACATTTAAGCTAAAAAGCCCCAGTGTTCTTCAGATGAGAAGACAAAGTCATTAGAATACCTGGAGGTTTCAACACAAAACTAGCAACACAGAGATGGAAGGTGTCACTGGTGACAATGATTTAGGAATCAGAGAGAAAGAAGAAGAAGAAAAACTGACAGTGGGCAAACAGAAACAATCTGAGCTGAGTGCGTTCTTGTGACTGCCTCTTCCGTCAACAAAGAACTGTGTTTTTCGTGTAGGACTTTTGTGTTGGCGTGCTGGCGGCGGCATTATGCATACTGTACTTGTGCGGCTGTCGGTTTGTCGAGTCTCCTGTCTGTTCCATTTTTCACATGGGGCAGTGAGGAGCATTTCGTGTGATATTCACTGGCACAGGAATGGAGCATAATGGAGACGACCCGTTGCCGTGAAGTTGGAACCGCGACTAACGACTAATGACTAAAATGAAACGATATGTTGTTTGGAAAAGTCTGGTTTAAACAATTGAACAGATGAATGTACACGTGTAAGGCCATTGTAAGTAAAATATTCAATCAAATTCACTCATCATCATCATGTGTCATAGTCATAACCTTCGTTTTCGTCGCCATCGTCTTCTTTTTCCTCTTCTTCTTCTTCTTCTTCTTCTTCTTCTTCTTCTTCTTCTTCTTCTTCTTCTTCTTCTTCTTCTTTCTCGTTTTTTCCTTTGTATTCTTCTTCTTTGTCGTCATCGTCTTCTTCTTCCTCATCCTCTTCCTTTTCTTCTTTGTCGTCTTCTTCTTCTCTCTCCTCCACCTCCTTCTTCTTTACTTCTACCAATCATTATCTGTGATGATTACTATGTCAAGATGTTCAGAAGCTCGAGTGTGTATTGGAGTTACTCTTTAGTTCTCCTTCTTCTTCTTTCGTTCGCCTGAAATATTTTTATAACTGCAATGCTGTCTCTTGTATGAATCTAACAATCTTTTTTAGTTCACTCAGCTGTCCATAGAGTTTATCTTCCACTGCTGTTTCTCTAGGCCAGAAGGTTCGCCTGGATATGTTGTAGTTTGGTCAATCCTGAAGTATGTGCTCTGCTGTCTGCAACGCCAAACCACATGTGCACATGGCTGAATCACAAATCTTGAATTTTGTATACATGTGGTTTAGTAATCTATTGTGTCATTTTCTGAGGCGCAGAAGAATGACCTGTCTTTAGTAGTGTTTGGTGGCCTTCTGACTGATTTGATTGACATAATTCACGGCGTAATTGCGTGGCAGCCTGATTTCTATGGTGCGCCTCCAGGCTGGCTGCCTCCGTCTTCAGCACCTATCTTTTGTAAGAGCAGACTTTGGTCTTACTCGACTCACGAATACATAATGCTCACTCTTTAGTTGATTGCTATCTCGAGTTGATGCAGTGGGCCAGTCTATCTGTCTGAGCTGGCTGTACAGAGGACAGTCCTACAGAACATGTTCAGTAGTTTGTGTGCTGTGTCCACATACGTAGAGCTGAAGGAGACAGACTACCTGTTCTTGTGTTTGTTTATCAACCTACCTTATATACGGGAAGAAAGGCTCTTCATGGTCCAAACCAACTGCTATACAATAGCTGAAAACAGAGAAATAGCAATGGTTTGATGAACTAAGAAGCAAAGAAAGACATAGTAACTATTTATGTAATCATTATTCAGATCTAAACAAAAGCGATTAGACAGGTCTTGCATTGGGACTCTTTGCTGGTTGTTGAAGATGAGAATGAAACAAATTGTAATGTCCCAAGTGCTGTGATATTGGTTCCAGACAACTCAGATAACTGGAATATTGGCGCATTATGTCAGGTTCTGGACTCAACTCAGATAACTGGAACATTGGCGCATTAATGTCAGGTTCTGGACTCAACTCAGATAACTGGAACATTGGCACATTATGTCAGGTTCATGTACTCAACTCAGATAACTGGAACATTGGCGCATTATGTCAGGTTCTGGACTCAACTCAGACAACTGGAACATTGGCACATTATGTCAGTTCATGTACTCAACTCAGATAACTGGAACATTGGCGCATTATGTCAGGTTCTGGACTCAACTCAGACAACTGGAACATTGGCACATTATGGCGGAACCATGTATCACCACTTCCTGGCTTCAACGGCTCAATAAGAGTTACTACCACGACACCAGGAAGTTCCAACAACAGCAGCAGCAGCAGCAGCGGTGTCGACCCCTGGGAGTCTCCCAGAAAACTGCACCCGTGAACCGAACGACGCCGTCCGGAATCGAACTCACGACCTTCGAAGCGCGAGGCAGACGGCGTAACCACTCGGCCACGGAGACTCCCTTACATAACTGCTTGGACAGGTTGAACAAAGCACCACTGACTGAATACAGACAACAACTGCTATATGAACATAACACCACTGACTGAATACAGACATCAGTTGCTATATGAATATAACACCACTGACTGAATATAGACATCAGTTGCTATATGAATATAACACCATTGACTGAATACAGACAACAGCGGCTATATGAATATAACACCACTGACTGAATATAGACATCAGTTGCTATATGAATTATAACACCACTGACTGAATACAGACATCAGTTGCTATATGAATATAACATCACTGACTGAATACAGACATCAGTTTGCTATATGAATATAACACCACTGACTGAATACAGACATCAGTTGCTATATGAATATAACACCACTGACTGAATACAGACATCAGTTGCTATATGAATATAACACTACTGACTGAATATAGATATCAGTTGCTATATGAATATAACACCACTGACTGAATACTAGACTATCAGTTGCTATATGAATATAACATCACTGACTGAATACAGACATCAGTTGCTATATGAATATAACACCTACTGACCTGAATATAGATATCAGTTGCTATCATGAATATAACACCACTGACTGAATACAGAAATCAGTTGCTATATGAATATAACACACTGACTGAATACAGACATCAGTTGCTATATGAATATAACATCACTGACTGAATACAGACATCAGTTGCTATATGAATATAACACCACTGACTGAATACAGACTATCAGTTGCTATATGAATATAACACCACTGACTGAATACTAGATATCAGGTTGCTATATGAATATAACACTACTGACTGAATATAGATATCAGTTGCTATATGAATATAACATCCACTGACTGAATACTAGATATCAGTTGCTATATGAATATAACACTACTGACTGAATATAGATATCAGTTGCTATATGAATATAACACCACTGACTGAATATAGATATCAGTTGCTATATGAATATAACACACTGACTGAATAAGATATCAGTTGCTATATGAATATAACACCTACTGACTGAATATAGATATCAGTTGCTATATGAATATAACACCACTGACTGAATATAGATATCAGTTGCTATATGAATATAACACTACTGACTGAATATAGATATCAGTTGCTATATGAATATAACACCACTGACTGAATATAGATATCAGTTGCTATATGAATATAACACCACTGACTGAATACAGACATCAGTTGCTATATGAATATAACATCACTGACTGAATACAGATATCAGTTGCTATATGAATATAACATCACTGACTGAATACAGATATCAGTTGCTATATGAATATAACATCACTGACTGAATACAGACATCAGTTGCTATATGAATATAACATCACTGACTGAATACAGACAACAGCGGCTATATGAATATAACACCACTGACTGAATATAGATATCAGTTGCTATATGAATATAACACTACTGACTGAATATAGATATCAGTTGCTATATGAATATAACACCACTGACTGAATATAGATATCAGTTGCTATATGAATATAACACTACTGACTGAATATAGATATCAGTTGCTATATGAATATAACACCACTGACTGAATATAGATATCAGTTGCTATATGAATATAACACTACTGACTGAATATAGATATCAGTTGCTATATGAATATAACACCACTGACTGAATATAGACATCAGTTGCTATATGAATATAACACCACTGACTGAATATAGAATCAGTTGCTATATGAATATACATATGACTGAATAAGATATCAGGCTATATGAATATACACCATGACTGAATATAGACATCAGTTGCTATATGAATATAACACACTGACTGAATATAGACTATAGTTGCTATATGAATATAACACACTGACTGAATAAGAATCAGTTGCTATATGAATATAACACCACTGACTGAATACAGACATCAGTTGCTATATGAATATAACACCACTGACTGAATACAGACATCAGTTGCTATATGAATATAACACACTGACTGAATACAGACATCAGTTGCTATATGAATATAACACCACTGACTGAATAAGACATCAGTTGCTATATGAATATAACATCACTGACTGAATACAGACATCAGTTGCTATATGAATATAACACCACTGACTGAATACAGACATCAGTTGCTATATGAATATAACACCACTGACTGAGTACAGACATCAGTTGCTATATGAATATAACACCACTGACTGAATACAGACATCAGTTGCTATATGAATATAACATCACTGACTGAATACAGACATCAGTTGCTATATGAATATAACACCACTGACTGAATAAGACATCAGTTGCTATATGAATATAACACCACTGACTGAATACAGACATCAGTTGCTATATGAATATAACACCACTGACTGAATACAGACATCAGTTGCTATATGAATATAACACCACTGACTGAATACAGACATCAGTTGCTATATGAATATAACATCACTGACTGAATACAGACATCAGTTGCTATATGAATATAACACCACTGACTGAATACAGACATCAGTTGCTATATGAATATAACACCACTGACTGAATACAGACATCAGTTGCTATATGAATATAACACCACTGACTGAATACAGACATCAGTTGCTATATGAATATAACACCACTGACTGAATACAGACATCAGTTGCTATATGAATATAACACCACTGACTGAATACAGACATCAGTTGCTATATGAATATAACACCACTGACTGAATACAGATATCAGTTGCTATATGAATATAACACCACTGACTGAATACAGACATCAGTTGCTATATGAATATAACAATACTTACCAGATAATGAAAGACAACAGGATCCATACGAACGTAGCAATAGGTAGATTGCGAAGCTGAAATACCGACAGTAGGCAGCTCCTTTTGGAGACCTGGAAGAGTTTAAACAGGTCACATGAGGTTTGAAACAAATACCAACAGTGATCCCTTACGTCATTTTACGGGTGAAAATATAAACAAATGAAGACACAATGCTCGAAGTATGTCAGCGTGAAGACCCTCTTTTAAACTCTGAATACAAGAACAGGTAAACAAACGTCAATGTTACAACTCCACTGTATCAACTCGGTCATTACAAACATGCTGACCAAACACCCCTGTATCAACTCTGAAATTTCAAGCACGGTCTTCAAGCACGGACATCAAACGACCATTTAAAATCTTGGTCATCACAATTACAGACATTTAGCGCCCAAGTATCAACTCGGTCATTACAATGACGGACATCAAACCTGCCATCACAGAGACGACAGATGTGGTTTGTGTCACTAGTGTGACAGAGACTATAGATGTGACTTGTGTCACTAGTGTGACAGACTATAGATGTGACTTGTATCACTAGTGTGACAGAGACTATAGATGTGATTTGTATCAGTAGTGTGACAGAGACTATAGATGTGACTTGTGTCACTAGTGTGACAGAGACGACAGATGTGGTTTGTGTCACTAGTGTGACAGAGACTATAGATGTGACCTGCGTCATTAGAGTGACAGAGACGACAGATGTGACTTGTATCACTAGTGTGACAGAGACTATAGATGTGACTTGTGTCACTAGTGTGACAGAGACGACAGATGTGACTTGTATCACTAGTGTGACAGAGACTATAGATGTGACCTGCGTCATTAGAGTGACAGAGACGACAGATGGGACTTGTGTCACTAGTGTGACAGAGACTATAGATGTGACTTGTGTCATTAGAGTGACAGAGACGACAGATGTGACTTGTGTCACTAGTGTGACAGAGACTATAGATGTGACTTGTGTCACTAGTGTGACAGAGACTATAGATGTGACTTGTATCACTAGTGTGACAGAGACTATAGATGTGACTTGTGTCACTAGTGTGACAGAGACTATAGATGTGACTTGTATCACTAGTGTGACAGAGACTATAGATGTGACTTGTGTCACTAGTGTGACAGAGACTATAGATGTGACTTGTATCACTAGTGTGACAGAGACGACAGATGTGGTTTGTGTCACTAGTGTGACAGAGACGACAGATGTGACCTGCGTCATTAGAGTGACAGAGACGACAGATGTGACTTGTATCACTAGTGTGACAGAGACTATAGATGTGACTTGTGTCACTAGTGTGACAGAGACGACAGATGTGACTTGTATCACTAGTGTGACAGAGACTATAGATGTGACCTGCGTCATTAGAGTGACAGAGACGACAGATGGGACTTGTGTCACTAGTGTGACAGAGACTATAGATGTGACTTGTGTCATTAGAGTGACAGAGACGACAGATGTGACTTGTGTCACTAATGTGACAGAGACTATAGATGTGACTTGTATCACTAGTGTGACAGAAACTATAGATGTGACTTGTATCACTAGTGTTACAGGGACGACGGATGGGACTTGTGCCACTAGTGTGACAGAGACGACAGACGTGACTTGTATCACTAATGTGACAGAGATGACAGATACGACTTGAATCACTAATGTGACAGAGACGACAGACGTGACTTGTATCACTAATGTGACAGAGACGACAGATGTGACGTGTGACAGAGACGACAGATGGGACTTGTGTCACTAATGTGACAGAGACGACAGATACGACTTGAATCACTAATGTGACAGAGACGACAGACGTGACTTGTATCACGAATGTGACAGAGACGACAGATGTGACTTGTGCCACTAGTGTGACAGAGACGACAGATGGGACTTGTGTCACTAATGTGACAGAGATGACAGATACGACTTGTATCACTAATGTGACAGAGACGACAGATGTGACTTGCGTCACAGAAATGACAGATGTGACTGCTACCCATCTGGGCTAAGATTCTGACACCAAATATTTACTCTATGAAATAATATACCATGGTTAGAACCCAACGTCTACTGAGAGAGATAGCAAGCATGCATTTGTCCCGAGTGCCAGAGTGACAATTCTAGTAACCAATGGACTTGGTTTTCAGCCCATACGTCCGTGGTTGCGATATTATGTGTCACGTCATTTCTGAAAGTCTTCTTTCTGTCTGTCTGTGGCTGGGCGTCTGTCTGTGGTTGGGCGTCTGTCTATGGCTGGGTGTCTGTCTATGGCTGGGCGTCTGTCTGTGGCTGGGTGTCTGTCTGTGACTGGGCGTCTGTCTGTGGCTGGGCGTCTGGTGGTTTGGAAGTGTGCTAGAGATACACAACAGAGACAGACAATCACATTTATACACAGACACACGGACACAATGAAAATCGTGACATAAATACATAGACACATGGGGACACAAAAAGCAGTGACATAAATACACAGACACACCAACAAACACACTTGCAGACAGTCACACAGACAGACAGTCACACAGACAGATAGTCAAACAGGCAGATAGTCACATAGACAGACAGATAAACATAACGAACGACCATCATTTTCAAAGGGCTCAGAATTGGGCAAACAAACCCGTCTTACACTGAAGTTTCTCTCCTGTCACGCATTATTTCACTCTTCCATCACTTACCTGATTAAACTGGAACAACGACATATTATATGGGGTAAACGTATGGCGCCGTCTCCGTGGCCAAGAGCTTACGGATGTGATTCGTAAGCCCGCTTACCTGCGTTCGAAATACAGCTGCGACCGATTTGGCAGCAGACGTCGTTGCGCTTGGTTTTAACGTGTTGGTATGGGAGCCGGTAGTTCATAAGGCAATGACAAACTACTGAACTTAAACTTGCCAAGACATCAACAACATCAGTAAAATGCTGGTGTTGACAGCGATGTCATGTGAATAGGATATGCAAAAAAAAAAAAAAAAATACAACGTATGGAAATATGTGAATATAGTTACTACATAACTAATTAATAAAATTGTTATGATGGTGATTATAATAAGACCAGGGAAAGCACCGTCAACAAGGATGTTCAATATACTATGATATGTTTTTGCTAAAGGTGGTATGCAATCTGTAATTAGATCATATTCGCACAGCTTGCCATGGCATGTACAAGGGGTTGATGGTGCCAACGATTTCCTGCGGAGAAGTGTTCCACGATTGAGCCGCAGATTACGCTAAGCGTTTTGTGTGTGTCTATCCTAAGCTAGGGCACATGTATTGTGTTGTATGTCTATCCTAAGCTAGGGCACATGTATTGTGTTGTATGTCTATCCTAAGCTAGGGCACATGTAGAGTGTTGTATGTCTATCCCAGGCTAGGGCATATGTAGTGTGTTGTGTATGTCTATCCCAGGCTAGGGCACATGTATTGTGTTGTATGTCTATCCAAGGCTAGGGCACATGTATTGTGTTGTATGTCTATCCTAAGCTAGGGCACATGTAGAGTGTTGTATGTCTATCCCAGGCTAGGGCATATGTAGTGTGTTGTGTATGTCTATCCCAGGCTAGGGCACATGTATTGTGTTGTATGTCTATCCCAGGCTAGGGCAAATGTATTGTGTTGTGTATGTCTATCCCAGGCCAGTGCACATGTATTGTGTTGTATGTCTATCCTAGGCTAGGGCACATGTATTGTGTTGTATGTCTATCCTAAGCTAGGGCACATGTAGAGTGTTGTATGTCTATCCTAAGCTAGGGCACATGTATTGTGTTGTATGTCTATCCTAAGCTAGGGCACATGTATTGTGCTGTATGTCTATCCCAGGCTAGGGCACATGTGTTGTGTTGTATGTCTATCCCAGGCTAGGGCACATGTATTGTGTTGTATGTCTATCCCAGACTAGGGCACATGTATTGTGTTGTATGTCTATCCCAGGCTAGGGCACATGTATTGTGTTGTATGTCTATCCCAGACTAGGGCACATGTATTGTGTAGTATGTCTATCCTAAGCTAGGTCACATGTAGAGTGTTGAAGTTTGTGCTATCCTTCATTATACTTAACAGATTCAGTGTCAAACAAACAAGTAGGTTTGGATCAAACAAAAATGGATGTCGGGAAATGGGAAGTAGGGGTGTGTCACTGTTATGACTTAAAAATGTTAATATGGTAGCAGCCGTGTTGTATTATATATCCAGTTAAAGGGAGTTGCATAAGGAAAGCTACTGTATATAAGCCAATGGCAGATGCGGGAAGTCTTTTTAGACGATTAATCATCCCATGGCAGTGAATCAGTTAACCAACGACCATAGGTCACGTGGGGCACTGTAGGCCGTTATTGTGTAGATTAGTTTGGCCTGATTACAAAGGTGGGGAGGGGGGGGGGGGGGTCGGTCGTGGTAACAGCTGAAGACGTTTATATAGGTGATAATCGTCAGTGCCATGTTTACTATGAATTAAGCCTAAGGCCCGTTTCTGTAGTGAGCAAAGTTGCTTAGTGATTGAATTAAAACAACCATCCAGATTCTGAAACAATAGTCACTAAGTGTCTGCATGTGAAAAGTATAGAATATCTTTCTTGTGTTTGCGTCGAGGAAATTTTTAATATTAGCTAGTTGGTAAACTTGTAATTCAATTTATGTAGCGAGTATTTGACCACATCACACTTGCTGCTGGCATGTTGCCAGTGTGGAGCTGAAGGGATCTGTGTGATTTTAATGTGTGTGGTTTTTGTCTGGCTGTTATTTACATAGGTTTCGATAACTAATATGTATTTCCGAAGCTTCTCTCAACAACACTGTTTAATTTTTGTTGCAAAGACGACTCCAGCACATAATGTCGAGCATTTGTGTAGACTGTACAGTCATCTGTAAATAGATCGCAAGATGACGACAGCTATAAGGGAAGATGATTTACATAACTGGCACATAAAAGTGGGCCAAGTATAGAGCATTGATGTACTCCAATATTACAGGTTAGTTTTGTAATAGTGATGTACTGTGTCATACAACTTGTGTTCTGTTTAAGAAAAAGATATTATTAACGTCCTTAGCTCAAATATAGCTCTCATTGTGTCTAGTTCACTAATTAGAATAATATGGCCTATAATACCAAACACATTTCTAAAGTCCGTAAACATTGCGCCACATAAATTATCGTCGTTTATATTCATATACCGGTTTTCGGATTAGTTCATACAGACGTAAAGAAAGAAGACAGACAGACAGTTAGGCAGACAGACGAACGGACGGACTGAGGAGCGAGAGGAGAGAGAAAGAAAAACGGGCGTGTTGTTAAAGAATGACAAGCAGGCAGACTGATGGACCGAACGACCGACCGACCGAGAGACAGACAGACAAGACAGACAGACAGACAGACAGACAAGACAGACAGACAGACAGACAGACAGACAGACAGTCAGACAGACAGACAGACAGCTCTGACACATCCTGCTGCTAACACCCCTTCCCCCCCCTTCCCAACATCCCTACAGACACAACCCGCGAGATTGTCAAGTGGGACACTTCCTGGGTGGCTGTCAAGTGGGACACTTCTTGGGTGGTTGTCAAGTGGGACAGTTCCTGGGTTGTTGTCAAGTGGGACAGTTTTAGGGTGGCTGTCAAGTGGGACAGTTCTTGTCTGGCTGTCAAGTGGGACACTTCCTGGCTCCACCATAAACAAGCTGACGGGAGACGACTGACCCTCCCAATACCACCGGACGGGTGCACGGGAAGCCATATCCCGCTGCACCAGCGTCGGCTAATGAGCTTCTCGCTCAACTTTTCCTTGTACAGACTCTGATCTTATCAAACCATACCCCATACACGTATCCAACCATACCCCATACACGTATCCAACCATACACCATACACTTATCAAATCACATCCCATACACTTATCAAATCATATCCGATAGACTTATCAAATCATATCCCATGTACTTATCAACTCATATCCCATGTACTTATCAAATCATACCCCATGTACTTATCAGATGATATCCCATGTACGCATGTTTGGAGAAACTCAGCTCAGTGCACGAACTCCGTAGCACAGGCGAGGGTTTGTCGGAAGTCACTGTGCATACACGCACGCACGCACGCGCGCGCACACACACACACGAACGAACACACGCACGCACACACACACACACACACACACATTATTAAAATGGAGGTCAGTATGGTCGAATGCATAGGAGCGCTTGTTCTTAAACATCTGGTGTGCTAATGCCGGGGTAGCGGGTTCAACCCCTATACCGGTCAGTTGGACCAAAATGTTGACTTCTCGTCCTTGACTCTGGGATGTATATTACAAGTACCTTAGAAGTGGTAGTGGCTGATGACGAAGGACACTGGTAATAGGGAAAGCTAATCCACCCTCAAATGTCAGTGCAGAGCTCTAGAAGTAGTAGCACGTGTATGGACTGCGCTTGAAAGCCAGCCAACCAAATATATAGGCCTACATATAGTATACAGGGTGTAGTTCTAATGACTTTACACAATAAACTTCTTATACATTTCGAAGCAATAGGCCCAAACATCCAACGATTTGCAAGGATTAAACTGATGACGCACGATGTGTTTCGTCCGTATCGTGAAATTTATAATGAAAAAAATAAACATACAATTCAGACAAAGCTCACCATGTTTATGAAAAAACCAACTCCAGTACCCACAACTGCTGCCTTAGATGACGACATTAATGATCTGCAGCCAAGCACCAGTGGCCAATAAGATATTTCGTACATGTTTTTATATTTTGATGTTAATGACAAGTTGATGTGTTTTGCGATTGGGAAAATGTCTCCTATAGTATTTTCCTCACCTGTATTGTGTATGTTATGCAAATATTAAACCAGTTGTACATATACAGTTAATGCAGTGTTTTTCTTAAACCTGACGATGTAAAAATAAGAAACAAAATGGTGTAGAGATGATACAAATGGCACAAAATGAACATCGAAAATTATGATTTATAACAATAATAAAAGAAATGTATGATATAATTTAACTTAAATATTTTTACAACATCACTTAACATTACTGTACACATAGCGTACTCAACTTAAGACCAAATCGTGTTACGACCGGTCTGTCGGAACCGATCGTGGTCGTAAGTCGAGCACTAGCTATATATATATATAAAGATATACTTCAGTATTCAGCGACGGTAGGTAACCGACGGCACATTAGCTTGCGGTTAGTCGGGATATGACTGTCTCTAGTTGTATAACCAGCAGGTTGTTTGTTGCAATGTCTTCTTGTTCTTTGCGGACGTTTCTCTCACACGTCTGCTTCTCACGCCTGCATTGTTTGTACACGTTCTTGCCCTGCCTGCGGATTTCCTGTGAGACTGGCCGGATATATAAGAGTTTTATTTCGGCCATTTTTGTGTGCGAGACGAGCACTGTGGCTGAACTTCTCAGCTCGTAGTCGTTAAAATTGTTGCCATTCACAGAACTAGCGGTAGGAAGGTGTTTTATATGCCATTTGCCAAATGTCTGACAGTCGGGGCAATCTGTCACGGTGCTAAAATATCGGTGGTTGTGGCACTATATGTGCTTGGTCGTTTCGGGAAGTGTCTTTGTAACGTTTCAGGTCCTTGGTTTGTCCTAGCAGTTCATGTCGCTATTAACGAGACGGAGGCATTCACTGACGCTCACGTTAATGTCGAGTAAACAAACTGTGCCAACGTGTCAGAGTATACCAGAAAGTAGGTGATCACGTCGCAGGCATCACTCGGAGCACACGCCACCATGCCACAACCAGGAATGCAGAAATCTGTTCTGCTAGACCCATACAACAAGATTGCCCATACAACAAGTCTGCCCACACAATAAGCTCAGCTCACACAACAAGACTACCCATACAACAAGTCTGCCCACACATTAAGACAGTTCACACAACAAGATTGCCCATACAACAAGTCTGCCCACACAATAAGACAGCTCACACAACAAGATTGCCCATACAACAAGTCTGCCCACACAATAAGACAGCTCACACAACAAGATTGCCCATACAAAAAGTCTGCCCACACAATAAGACAGCTCACACAACAAGATTGCCCATACAACAAGTCTGCCCACACAATAAGACAGCTCACACAACAAGATTGCCCATACAACAAGTCTGCCCACACAATAAGACAGCTCACACAACAAGATTGCCCATACAACAAGTCTGCCCACACAATAAGACAGCTCACACAACAAGATTGCCCATACAACAAGTCTGCCCACACAATAAGACAGCTCACACAACAAGATTGCCCATACAACAAGTCTGCCCACACAATAAGACAGCTCACACAACAAGATTGCCTATACAACAAGTCTGCCCACACAATAAGACAGCTCACACAACAAGACTACTCATATATCAAGACTGCCCACACAGTACAACCTCCCACACATACTCACACACATGGTTAAAAGCGTCCTGATGTTCAGTCTTCATAATTGGTTGGGCTGCATTACCACAGGACCTGCATTACTGCAGGGAGCAAGCCACAGGACCTGCATTACTGCAGGGAGCAAGCCACAGGACCTGCATTACTGCAGGGAGCAAGTCACAGGACCTGCATTACTGCAGGGAGCAAGCCACAGGACCTGCATTACTGCAGGGAGCAAGCCACATGACCTGCATTACTGCAGGGAGCAAGCCACAGGACCTGCATTACTGCAGGGAGCAAGCCACAGGACCTGCATTACTGCAGGGAGCAAGCCACAGGACCTGCATTACTGCAGGGAGCAAGCCACAGGACCTGCATTACTGCAGGGAGCAAGCCACAGGACCTGCATTACTGCAGGGAGCAAGCCACAGGACCTGCATTACTGCAGGGAGCAAGCCACAGGACCTGCATTACTGCAGGGAGCAAGCTACTGCTCCCGCGTGAATCCATGTCACGGTTGTTCATTTACCCTGACCACGTGTCTAAAATCTTATCCTTGACAACTATGACTGTCTTCTTTGGTCTTCACGCAACCTGTTAATGTGGGTGTTCCTTTCTTTGTGAGGCCATTAATTTGTGAATGTCTTACTGTGCCATTTCGGGTGTTTTGTTGTTTTTCAATATTACTTCAAGCCATACCTCCTTTGCCTGTTTAAATAATTTTTATGAATATTCTTCCCCATTAGTTGTAAGCTGTCTTCGGTCAACTTTTTCCACCGGCCTATCATTGTTACTTTTGGGACACTTGCTTTTGCAGCCTGTCTGAGTTCTTCAATGGTTGCCATTTCTCATTGCCATCTTCCAGTAGAATTTTCAGACCAGACCTACCATTATTTAATTCATTTCTTACATGTCCAGTAAGTTGTCCATTCACTGACACTTCAAAACGAAAGTGGTATACTTAACGAAAACCCGCGTTTTTATGTAATTTACATCCGCTTTATCTACGATGTAGGAGTCATAGTCAAAGCCTGCTATTTTTTAAAATATAATTTACATTCACTTATTAGTGTGTCACGACGTACGCTGGCCAATAATGAATCATGGCCTTTTGTGTAAACTACAATTGGTGACGTGTGAGGGTTTTCTCTCCTAGAGTGAAGTGACAAGGCTGGCTTGTATCTCCAGCGATTTGGCCAAATGCGCCAGATGAAAGTCGTTTCCTGTCAGATCGTCAGGGCTTTCTGTTTCATATCTTAATGTAGGCAATGTATTACTCATCCTTCTGTTTCATATCTTAATGTAGTTAATGTATTACTCAACTTTCTGTTTCATAACTTAAAGTAGTCGTTTAGTCGTTAGTCGATGTATCAACATCACGGCACACGGTTTAACCCATAAGTGCTCCGTTTTCCTCCTAACTCATACCTGAGTCTGGAGAAACTCAGCTCAATGCACGAACTCCGTTGCATCGGCGAGGATCCTGAAATACTTTGGGTAGATTTTTAACTCGAAATTTTGCCCGGGCAGCGCCGTTAGGCCACTCTTTTTCGATTTCCAACTGCCAAGGGATTTTTTACGTGCGCAACAATACACACGGGCGTCCGATCTCACTACCCAGAGACCAGGGGAAATTTTATTACTGAAAGTCCAGGTGGATTTTTTATATAAATCCCGGTCCTCACCGGGGACTGAACCCGGGACCTCCAGCACTCGAGGCGGACACCATACCTCGAGACCACTCAGCCCCACCAATAACTTAATGTAGGATTTGTATTATTCATAGTGTGTTTCATAACACATGGTTATCAAAACTATGGAGTTTCCAACACGAGAAACACACCCGGCAAGGCAGCAAGGTATGCCACATTTTTCACACCAGCATACAACATGATAATTAATCGATAATAGGTAGTGTCACAGAAACACGGATTGTATTGCAGTTTCTGGCAGACTGACAATATTCTTGGTGTAATTTCGCCTTCATTTCCAGATTGTTGAAGAGTTCTGGGTAAGACGTAAGTCGTCTGCGACAAGATGTGAGGAGAGAATCACCACACAACATCAAATCAAATATTGGATACATAAAGAGTCATACCAGCCTGTTGAAAACAATGTTGGAGGACAGGTTAGAAGATAATCGTGACATCAGAGACAACTCTTTAATGGGAAGATAAAATTCAAGATAGGACTGGAAATGGGATATCAGACACTGCATCTTGCCGACAGACAGACAATGCTGTATATTCTCTTCAGGCCACGCTCATCATGAAGATGGCAAATGAAGGGATCTGTTGTAAGGACCATGGAAGAGACTTTTAAAAAAAAAAGAAAAAGAAGTAATGAACAAGGATAAAACACGGAAAGAGCAAGTTATGAACAAAGAAGAAACACGGAAAGAACAAGTAACAAACATGGAAGAATCGTGTAAAGAATAAGTAATGAATGGGGAAGAAACAGGGAAAGACTGCGCATTTAACCAAGACGAAACAGGGAAAGAAGACGTAAGAAACAAGGAAGAAACACTTAAAGAACAAATAATGGATTAGGAAGAAAAAGGGAAGCAGCAAACACAGTTTTAAACATGTCAGATGTGTTGGCAAGTTCCAATTACAAACAGGTGAATGACCGAGCATATGTGCTGGCAAGTTCCAACAGGTGAGTGACCTGTTTATGTGCAGGTAAACGCTATAGAACATCAAGTTGTGTAGGTGAGCGGGGCATGTTCCTGGCTGTGGGATACCTCAGATAGTGTTCACATTTCTGCCCACAGCTACCCGCGTGTCCCTGAATCCCCCACCCCTTCAGTAACCCCCACGGTTATTAAGTGAGGGCTTTTTGTTAAATCAAGGCAGTGTGTGCCAAGTAGCAGGTGCGACACAATGACGTAAATGATAAAGATCCTAGAATCCCAGAACCACAACGCTAAGAAAAGAGAAGCAGATGACGTGACAACACAGAATCGTCACACGGCAATGTCTATAACAACAAATAGACTGACTTGGGAGTTTCATCAAGGCGGCAGCTTATGTTAATTCTGCAACGATAGGTCGGCTAGATGTTGGCTTGATGGCGCATCAGTGGCTGAATTAATACTTGGAAAGGGATGAGACAATCTATAGAAGCAACACTTATAGTAGCCACGAATAAACAGGCAGGCAAACGCGGAAAACTAGATGTCTGTGAAGCGGCACGAAGGACACTTGGCGGATTGAGAGAAGAATTCCGTGAGGACGAACAAGGACATTGTTGATCGTCGAACAGGGATGGCTTGCAACATATCAGTAATCTTAATTATATTATTTTTACTGCCCAACCTGGACAGAACAGGTACTGTAAGCTATTAGTTATTGTTTATTGTTGAGACAAGCCTGTACACTGCGACATTAAACGGCGTCATAACTGTTACAACTTAACGGAGTGGGCTCAGTCATTTTAGTTTGTTCGGCTTCTAACCTGCTATTGCTTTCGAGTCGAGTTTATTTATACAGTTATTGTTGGAATTAATTCTACACCCCGAGATATCGCATGGCAGTCAGTGTGTGTGTTGTGTGTGTGTGTGTGTGTGTGGTGTGTGTGTGTGTGTGGGGTGTGTGGTGTGTGTGTGTTTGTGTGTGTGGTGTGTGTGTGTGTGGGGGGGGGGGGGTATATGTGTATGTTTGTGTTTATGGCAACACATAGGACCCCACTGAGTGTTGCCCCTCGCCTCACCCTCGGGTACAAGTTAGTGAAAGGACCTTGTGAACACCTTAGTGGCACATTTGGGTATATGGTGCTCTACCCGTGGTTTTGTAGACCAATCAGAACTAGGTGGGTGATGTGGACAGTATCAAGCCTGCCCTTTTTACTTCCGGAGCCGTTTCCAGGTACCCATTTTAGGGAAGTCTTAAAAATTAAGAGTTATGTCCGCCCAATCCCCGCAGCACAAGCCAGATGTACGAGGCATGTTACCATCACCGAATGTCCTGTGTAGTATTTACCTCTGCAGGATTACATCTATTGGCAGATCACGCTTGTTTTCTTGCCAGTTCTTTCTCCGTTTGTTGTTCTGCAGTTTTGATTCTTAATGCTTCACCCGCGGATAATGGGGGAGTGGCTTGGTATTGAGAGAGAGAGAGAGAAAGAGAGAGAGAGAGAGAGAAGGAGCGAAAGAGAGAGCAGAAGAGAGGGGCATAAAGAATAAAGAAAGAGAGAGGAAGAGAATGAGAGGAAGGAAGAAAGAGGGAGAGAGAGAAAAAGGGAGAAAGAGACAGAGAAGGAGAGAGAGAGAAAGAAAGAAATTAAGGAAGAAAGAAAGAAAGAGGGAGGGAAAGAGAGACAGAGAGGGGGAGATAGAGAAAGAGTGACAGAGAAAGAAAGACAGAGAGACGCAGAGAGAAGGAGAAAGCAAATAAACATGACATCCGGTTTATGAGTGGGAGACAAAACGAGCTTCCGTGCCTGTGTTATAGCCAAGCACAATAAATGTTTATGTACGGACAATAAATAATCTGCTAACTTCTGAACACCGACGTGAAGTTAAAGTCTGTTTAATAGCTTCCATGGAAAGTTTGTGGCTTTTGACGCCTTCAAGGCACGCTGACTTTGATGCCTGCAGGCGCCGGTAGGGATCGTTGGTGGGGTCTCTGATCGTTTCTACAACCCCTAACAGGAATGACCATTTATTTATTTCTCTTGATGTTAAACCAGCACATTTGACTTCTGTAGCTAGAGCAGATTTGCGATCCACTTTACCGTGTCTCGGTTCCTATTTCCGTCCCTTTTTGGAGATTTGCTTCTGTCTGTATCTTTTCTACAGTTGTGTCGATATCATTCTATAATTGTCTCGGTATCCATTTTACAATTCTGACTTTATCCGCCCGATATTATAACTGCATCCCCTCTATAATTATCACTGCATCCACTCTTTAATCATCACTGTATCCACTCTATAATTGTGCCTGTATCCACTCTATAATTATGCCTGTATCCACTCTATAAGTATGTCTGTATCTACTCTACAATTGTGCCTGTATCTAGTTCGGTAGTTTGCCATTGCTTTCTGAACGCCCGGCACACATGCCACTGTATGGGGAAACCAGTGCCAGGCGGTCTGCTTCCAAGTCGCTCACAGCTGTGTTTCCAACTCGGTACACGGGATTACAAATTGCGTTCGTGGAAACCCAGCAGTGTGCATAAAACATGTCCATACAGGAAACCCAGCAGTGTGCATAAAACATGTCCATACAGGAAACCCAGCCAGTGTGTGGTTGTGTAAAGATGTGGGCTATTAGATCGATGCAAGGCACCGATTACTTCACTAGCACACAAGCTTGCTTGTGTGACTCGTTGAAACTCATAAACATAATATATCTCATAACATGGTAACTTGCATTATTTATGTTCACAGTATCCATTTGACAATGTTATTTCTATGTGAATGTAGCATGTCCAATAGATAATTGATGTGAGAAAGATAAGTAATTGGAAGGGCGGATGTAAGACGGGCCTGCGTGCCCCATTTGTGACCCTTTGAAAATAAGTTCATTAGTTCGTTCCTTCGATTCGTCCTATATACTCTTTGATCTATTCAAATCGCCATGTAAACTTCTTCTTTTGTCCTTCAATGCTCTATGCCGTTAGGCGTCTCAGGCTTGTTTGATGATTGGTTTCCGAACTAGGGCTCGCTCTTTCCCTGGATATGCCGAGATATGGGTTTTTAATGTGTTGATGACTCCGTTGATCCATTTGTTTCGTTGTCTTCCCTGCCTCGTAATGTTTCCATTTTCACGTTGTTTGCTCTTGCTGCAGGCGAAATTGGTTTCATTCTCACTTGGTGGCCAAACCAGTTAAGTCTTTGCCTATCAATGAATTTAACAACTAGTGTTGCTCCACCTGTTTGATAGATCTCCTCGTGTCTAATATGGTCCTTTCTTGATTTGTTCATTGATTTTCTCAGGCACATCATTTCATAAGTAGTGAGTTTTCTTTCTGGTTCTTTAGTTGGTGCCCATGTTTGGCACTGATAGCACAACGCTGGTATACAAATTGCATTTATAATGTTCTTCTTAATATCCATGGGGATAGCTGGATGTTTCAGGATGGATGTAATGTGATATGTTTAGTTTAGTTTAGTCGATGGATCAACAGCACGGCACACGGGTGTAACCCATAAGTGCTCCGTTCTCCTCCTAAGTCAAACCTGAGTTTGGAGAAACTCAGCTCAGTGCACGAACTCCGTAGCACAGGCGAGGGTCCTGAAATACTTTGGGTAGATTTTTAACTCGAAAGTTTGCTCGGGCAGCGCCGTTAGGCTACTCTTTTTCGATTTCCAACTACCAGTGGATTTTTTACGTGCGCAACAATACACACGGGCGTCCGATCTCACTACCCAGAGACCAGGGGAAATTTTATTACTAGAAGTCCATGCGAACAAATTCCGATCCTCACCGGGGCTTGAACCGGGACCTCCAGCACCCGAAGCGGGACCCATACCTTGAGACCACGCAGATCCCAATGTGATATGTAACATTATTGGCTTGTTTAGTTCTTGTCTCCATCTCTCGATCTAATTTGCCATCAGATGTAAGGATGCTCCAAGATACTTGAATTCTTGTACTTGTTTTAGCCTTTGGTAGTCATGTTTGTATGTTTGTTTGTTTGTTTATTTGTTGTTTTTTTTTTTTTTTGCGCTTACTCCCTTTTGAACTTAAGCGTAGTCCATACACGCTATTTCTAGTGGCGCTGGACTGAATTTTGCGTGTGGGTTAGCTTTACATATTAACAGTGTCCCTCGCCATCTGGAGAACCCACTCCGACTTCAGAGGTACTTATAATTAGCGTTCCCAAGTCAAGGACGTTTCAGTCCAACTGTCCGGTGTATAGGTTGAACCCCTTACCTCGGCATCAGCACACCGGATGTTTCAGAACACGTGTTTTTATCCATTCGGCCATGCTGACCTATGGTCGCCATGTATTTCTTCGTGTTAACTGGCCAGCTTTCTTCAACCGCGTCCTACAGATGCCAAAAGTGGATCTTGGCTGGTGTGAGGTAGTCCAAGCCGCCTCGTTGGCAACGCTGAAAGTGGCGGTACATTACAGACATGTGCTGTTTACCACGTATCTCTCGAATCGCAGCAACAGTACAACTAATGTGGAAGATGTTATCTGGGGAGCCACTTCTGTCATCGTTGACCGCCACAGTCGCTGGCGTTTATCTGACCTCCTGGCTGTCCCCGCCCACACCACTCAACATCTTACATCCGGGTTGTGGGATCAGGACAGTTTACGTCTTGGAAAGCTTTCACACACACACACACACACAGAGGCACACACACACACAGGCACACACACACACAGGCACACACACACACACAAACAGAGAGAGAGAGAGAGAGAGAGAGAGAGAGAGAGAGAGAGAGAGAGAGAGGGAGAGAGAGAGAGAGAAAAGAGAGAGGATACATTCACACAAACAACACTTTGGATGACTGCAGAAACCATACAAGACCAAAGTTATTTACATTGGCCCCACAACCCGCCCAAACATGTGACGTCAGCATGAATCGAGTTTTACAAAGTCACTATTGAAATAAGCCGGATGCCAGACCAGACAGATATAATGGCACTTCCTTAGGGTGTTTCCTTTGGCACTTCCTGGATGTACATGTGTTCCTGCAGCGCGACGCTGTCGTCTTCTGATGGCGCCAGGTTCCAATCCCGTGTGCCTATAGTTGTCAACCTGGACACTCTCTGGTATGTCAGAGAGTCGCGGTATCACAGTGGCTAGCATGCTTGCCTACCCGCTCGATGGCCATGGTTCAAATCCGCATAGAAAGACGTTTGATTTTAATTGACCTTGGCTTCCACGCGGACACAGCTTACAATGGATACATGGTCATGTCCTGGGAGGTAACAGCGGCCGGCATGACACTGACCACATCACCCATAACACTGACCACATACGCCATGACACTGACCACATACCCCATGACACTGACCACATACGCCATGACACTGACCACATACGCCATGACACTGACCACATCAGCCTGACACTGACCACATACGCCATGACACTGACCACATACCCATGACACTAACCACATACGCCATGACACTGACCACATCAGCCATGAAACTGACAACATAACCCATGACACTGACCACATTACCCATGGCACTGACCACATCACCATGACACTGACCACATTACCCATGACACTGACCACATACGCCCTGACACTGACCACATACGCCATGACACTGACCACATCACCCATGACACTGACCACATCACCCATGACACTGACCACATACCCCATGACACTGACCCATCACCAATGACACTGACCACATCACCCATGACACTGACCCATACGCCATGACACTGACCACATACGCCATACACTGACCACATCACCCATGACACTGACCACATCACACATGACACTGACCACATCACCCATGACACTGACCACATCACCCATGACACTGACCACATCACCCATGACACTGACCACATCACCCATGACACTGACCACATCACCCATGACAATGACCACATACCCCATGACACTGAGCACATACGCCATGACACTGACCACATCACCCATGACACTGACCACATCACCCATGACACTGACCACATCACCCATGACACTGACCACATCACCCATGACACTGACCACATCACCCATGACACTGACCACATCACCCATGACACTGACCACATCACCCATGACACTGACCACATACCCCATAACACTGACCACATCACCCATGACACTGACCACATACCCATGACACTGACCACATCACCCATGACACTGACCACATCACCCATGACACTGACCACATCACCCATGACACTGACCACATACCCCATGACACTAACCACATACCCATGACACTGACCACATACCCCATGACACTGACCACATCACCCATGACACTGACCACATCACCCATGACACTGACCACATCACCCATGACACTAACCACATACCCCATGACACTGACCACATCACCCATGACACTGACCACATACCCCATAACACTGACCACATACCCCATGACACTGACCATATCACCCATGACACTGACCACATATGCCATGACACTGACCACATACGCCATGACACTGACCACATACGCCATGACACTGACCACATCAGCCATGACACTGACCACATACGCCATGACACTGACCACATACCCCATGACACTAACCACATACGCCATGACACTGACCACATCAGCCATGAAACTGACAACATAACCCATGACACTGACCACATTACCCATGGCACTGACCACATCAACCATGACACTGACCACATTACCCATGACACTGACCACATACGCCATGACACTGACCACATACGCCATGACACTGACCACATCACCCATGACACTGACCACATCACCCATGACACTGACCACATACCCATGACACTGACCACATCACCCATGACACTGACCACATCACCCATGACACTGACCACATACGCCATGACACTGACCACATACGCCATGACACTGACCACATCACCCATGACACTGACCACATCACCCATGACACTGACCACATCACCCATGACTGACCACATCACCCATGACACTGACCACATCACCCATGACACTGACCACATCACCCATGACACTGACCACATCACCCATGACACTGACCACATCACCCATGACACTGACCACATTACCCATGACACTGACCACATACCCCTGACACTGACCACATCACCCATGACACTGACCACATACCCCATGACACTGACCACATACCCCATAACACTGACCACATCACCCATGACACTGACCACATACCCCATGACACTGAGCACATACGCCATGACATTGACCACATCACCCATGACACTGACCACATCACCCATGACACTGACCACATCACCCATGGACCACATCACCCATGGACACTGACTACATCACCCATGACACTGACCACATCACCCATGACACTGACAACATCACCCATGACACTGACCACATACCCCATAACACTGACCACATCACCCATGACACTGACCACATACCCCATGACACTGACCACATCACCCATGACACTGACCACATATTCCATAACACTGACCACATCACCCATGACACTGACCACATCACCCATGACACTGACCACATACCCCATGACACTAACCACATACCCCATGACACTGACCACATACCCCATGACACTGACCACATCACCCATGACACTGACCACATACCCCATGACACTGACCACATCACTCATGACACTGACCACATCACCCATGACACTGACCACATCACCCATGACACTGACCACATACCCCATGACACTGACCACATACCCCATGACACTGACCAGATCACCCATGACACTGACCACATACCACATAACACTGACCACATCACCCATGACACTGACCACATACGCCATGACACTGACCACATACGCCATGACACTGACCACATCACCCCATGACACTGACCACATCACCCATGACACTGACCACATCACCCATGACACTGACCACATCACCCATGACACTGACCACATACCCCATGACACTGACCACATCACCATGACACTGACCACATCACCCATGACACTGACCACATCACCATGACACTGACCACATCACCCATGACAATGACCACATCACCATGACACTGACCACATCACCCATGACACTGACCACATACCCCATAACACTGACCACATCACCCATCCATGACACTGACCACATACCCCATGACACTGACCACATACCCCATAACACTGACCACATCACCCATGACAATGACCACATACCCCATGACACTGAGCACATACGCCATGACACTGACCACATCACCCATGACACTGACCACATCACCCATGACACTGACCACATCACCCATGACACTGACCACATCACCCATGACACTGACCACATCACCCATGACACTGACCACATCACCCATGACACTGACCACATCACCCATGACACTGACCACATACCCCATAACACTGACCACATCACCCATGACACTGACCACATACCCCATGACACTGACCACATCACCCATGACACTGACCACATCACCCATGACACTGACCACATCACCCATGACACTGACCACATACCCCATGATACTACCACATACCCCATGACACTGACCACATACCCCATGACACTGACCACATCACCCATGACATGACCAACATACCCCATGACACTGACCACATCACCCATGACACTGACCACATCACCCATGACACTGACCACATCACCCATGACACTAACCACATACCCCATGACAACTGACCACATCACCCATGACACTGACCACATACCCCCATAACACTGACCACATCACCCATGACACTGACCACATCACCCATGACACTGACCACATCACCCATGACACTGACCACATCACCCATGACACTGACCACATACCCCACGACACTGACCACATCACCCATGACACTGACCACATACCCCATAACACTGACCACATCACCCATGACACTGACCACATACCCCATGACACTGACCACATCACCCTGACCACTGACCACATCACCCATGACACTGACCACATACCCCATGACACTGACCACATACCCCCTGACACTGACCACATCACCCATGACACTAACCACATCCCCCCTAACACTGACCACATCACCCATGACACTGACCACATCACCCATGACACTGACCACATACCTCATGACACTGACCACATCACCCATGACACTGACCATAATTCCATAACACTGACCACATCACCCATGACACTGACCACATACCCCATAACACTGACCACATCACCCATGACACTGACCACATCACCCATGACACTGACCACATACCCCTGACACTGAGCACATCACCCATGACACTGACCACATACCCCAAAACACTGACCACTCACCCATCAGTGCCGACTGCTCATACAAAAATAGGTGTAGCATTATATTCCCCATGGGCCAGACGAGCGAACCAGAAACCTTGACCTGGCTGACTAGAATGTCCTCTGATCCTTATTTCATGATCTCTACTTCTGGCTTGTACTTGTGTAAGTGCCAGTCTGTACACGTGAATGTACTGCTCATGCTAATTATTGACTGGCATTGCTTCAAGTGTCTCTGTAACACCCTTCACATCCATCACTTCTACCGTGCTGCCAGACCTTTTTCTGTTACATTCAGTGGGTTTCTATATCTGCTGCCACATTCATGTGTTGCTGTATCCCCTTCTGTTACATTCAGTTGTGACAAGACCCTGTTCTGTCACATTCACTGTGTTTCTGTACTCCCATTCAATGTGTTGCTACATATCCTATTCTGCTGCAGATAGTTGTTATGAGCCACAATCATAACCCTCTTTGGCCAACAATCCCTTCAAATTAATATCCTATTTGTGACTGACTGAACGGATTATTAATCTGAGCCAGGTTATGGACCCTAATATAACTACGGTAACTTCTCACAGAGGTTGAACAGGGTATGAGTAATGGTATAATCGAATCGAAATAGTTGTTACTTTAATTCCTTCTCCCACAAATAGTTGTTACTGTCGCTGCTTCTTTCACATACACTTTTTACTTTAAATTCTATCACCAACATCTCTTACTTTAATACGTCCTATTCTTTCAACTCCAACCGCACACAAATACTACTTCATCAACAACTTCTCAGGCAGCATAGAGTGAGCACCCTTCACGGTAAACCAGGTCGACCTCACAATAACCTCTCCCGGCTTTCAATAACTTGTAATTCCAGGCAGCTGTTTATCATGCAGCTATATTTACAACAGTCACGTTAGCCTGCCAGATGTAGGGCATAATTAGTAACACAAACATGTTGTGGATCCTGGTCTTGTGGCAGATTGCAGTATCAAAATTAAGCCGGCTTCCGGTGGCAGCGTGCAGGAATGTGGAACCTTTAAACTGTGAACGGAGTAGGAAGAAGGCAACATGGCAGCAACAACGTTGTACCAGAACACAATGTTCACACAAAGAGGACGGGATGGCTTCTGGGCAGGCACCATAGCAATGTCGATGTGGAATAAGTGCGAGATACGAAACGTCTCGAAGGGGGAGATGCGAACGCACTACAGGAGAAACACGCTTGGGAGTCATGTCCCAAACGGACCCCCCCCCTGAGAGGAAATGGAGGGGAAAGGCGAGGGGGGAGAGCTTCTGATGATCGGAAAACCCCCTATCGTGCTTTCGCTGCAAAGGGCTTTTTACCACTAAATAAAATTGCTCTTTAAAATTATCGATTGTGTTTTCCCAATGATGTGAATGTCTCATTATTTTACGTCTGCATGTCTGTATGAATATTTGTCTGTCTGTCTACATGTCTGTCTCTGTCTGTCTATCTATCCGCACGTCTGTCTGTGTAACTGCCTGTCTGTCTGTGTAACTGCGTGTCGGTCTGTGTAAATGCCCTCGTCTGTGTAACTGCCTGTCTGTTTGACTACGCATTACTGTCTGTCTATCTGCTTCCTGTTTGTCTGTCTAAACACATATCTAACTGCCTATATTCCTGTCTGACTACCTGTCTATCTGTATGTCTCTCTAACTGCTTGCAAATCTGTCTGTCTAACTGGATTACCATAGTCTGGCAAGAATGAGACAGCGAGGAGTGACGAGGGGATCTGGGCCCACGCTCGACGCTCAGAGGGAAAAGGGGAGACGGACTTATAATCAGATTGCTACGGGTACTATTAGTGTTGGAACTCTTCGCTGGCTACTGAGGATGGGGACGGAGCACTTATGGGAATGCCCCGAATGCTGTGATGTCGATTCCTTAATCAATCAATCAATCAATCAATCAATCAATCAATCAATCTGTCTAACAGTGTGCGTGTGCGTTGTGTTGTGCGCGCGCGTGTGTGTGTATGTGTGTGTGTGTGTCTCTCTACGGCCATGTTAATAAAATATATGTATGTTAGAAGTACATATTGTATAGTATATATATATATATATAGTACATATAGTATAGAAGTACATACCCAGTCTAATTATATTTATCAATTTATCTTTGGGGGGAGAGAGAGAGAAAAGAGAGAGGATACATTCACACAAACAACACTTTGGATGACTGCAGAAACCATACAAGAACCAAAGTTATTTACATTGGCCCCACAACCCGCCCAAACATGTGACGTCAGCACGAATCGAGATTTTACAAAGTCACTATTGAAACAAGCCGGATGCCAGACCAGACAGATATAATGGCACTTCCTTAGGGTGTTTCCTTTGGCACTTCCTGGATGTACATGTGTTCCTGCAGCGCGACGCTGTCGTCTTCTGATGGCACCAGGTTCCAATCCCGTGTGCCTATAGTTGTCAACCTGGACACTCTCTGGTATGTCAGAGAGTCGCGGTATCACAGTGGCTAGCATGCTTGCCTAACGGCTCGATGGCCATGGTTCAAATCCGCATAGAAAGACGTTTGATTTTAATTGACCTTGGCCTCCACGCGGACACAGCTTACAATGGATACATGGTCATGTCCTGGGAGGTAACAGCGGCCGGCATGACACTGACCACATCACCCATGACACTGACCACATACGCGATGACACTGACCATATCACCCATGACACTGACCACATATGCCATGACACTGACCACATACGCCATGACACTGACCACATACGCCATGACACTGACCACATCAGCCATGACACTGACCACATACGCCATGACACTGACCACATACCCCATGACACTAACCACATACGCCATGGACACTGGACCACATCAGCCATGAAACTGACATACATAACCATGACACTGACCACAATTACCCATGGCACTGACCACATCACCATGACACTGAACCACATTACCCTGACACTGACCACATACGCCATGACACTGACCACATACGCCATGACACTGACCACATCACCCATGACACTGACCACATCACCCTATGGACACTGACCACATACCCCATGACACTGACCACATCACCAATGACACTGACCACATCACCCATGACACTGACCACATACGCCATGACACTGACCACATACGCCATGACACTGACCACATCACCCATGACACTGACCACATCACACATGACACTGACCACATCACCCATGACACTGACCACATCACCCATGACACTGACCACATCACCCCCTGACACTGACCACATCACCCATGACACTGACCACATCACCCCTGACAATGACCACATACCCCTGACACTGAGCACATACGCCATGACACTGACCACATCACCCATGACACTGACCACATCACCCATGACACTGACCACATCACCCATGACACTGACCACATCACCCATGACACTGACCACATCACCCATGACACTGACCACATCACCCATGACACTGACCACATCACCCATGACACTGACCACATACCCCATAACACTGACCACATCACCCATGACACTGACCACATACCCCATGACACTGACCACATCACCCATGACACTGACCACATCACCCATGACACTGACCACATCACCCATGACACTGACCACATACCCCATGACACTAACCACATACCCCATGACACTGACCACATACCCCATGACACTGACCACATCACCCATGACACTGACCACATCACCCATGACACTGACCACATCACCCATGACACTAACCACATACCCCATGACACTGACCACATCACCCATGACACTGACCACATACCCCATAACACTGACCACATACCCCATGACACTGACCATATCACCCATGACACTGACCACATATGCCATGACACTGACCACATACGCCATGACACTGACCACATACGCCATGACACTGACCACATCAGCCATGACACTGACCACATACGCCATGACACTGACCACATACCCCATGACACTAACCACATACGCCATGACACTGACCACATCAGCCATGAAACTGACAACATAACCCATGACACTGACCACATTACCCATGGCACTGACCACATCAACCATGACACTGACCACATTACCCATGACACTGACACATACGCCATGACACTGACCACATACGCCATGACACTGACCCATCACCCATGACACTGACCACATCACCCATGACACTGACCACATACCCCATGACACTGACCACATCACCCATGACCTGACCAAATCACCCATGACACTGACCACATACGCCATGACACTGACCACATACGCCATGACACTGACCACATCACCCATGACACTGACCACATCACCCATGACACTGACCACATCACCCATGACCTGACCACATCACCCATGACACTGACCACATCACCCATGACACTGACCACATCACCCATGACACTGACCACATCACCCATGACACTGACCACTCACCATGACACTGACCACATTACCCATGACACTGACGCACATACCCCATGACACTGACCACATCACCATGACACTGACCACATACCCCATGACACTGACCACATACCCATAACACTGACCACAATCACCCATGACACTGACCACATACCCCATGACACTGAGCACATATGCATGACATTGACCACAATCACCCATGACACTGACCACATCACCCATGACACTGACCACAATCACCCATGACACTGACCACATCACCCATGACACTGACTACATCACCCATGACACTGACCACATCCCCATGACACTGACAACATCACCCATGACACTGACCACTACCCATAACACTGACCACATCACCCATGACACTGACCACATACCCCATGACACTGACCACAATCACCCATGACACTGACCACATATTCCATAACACTGACCACATCACCCATGACACTGACCACATCACCCCATGACACTGACCACATACCCCATGACACTACCACATACCCATGAACCACTGACCACATACCCCATGACACTGACCACATCACCCATGACAACTGACCAATACCCCATGACACTGACACATCACTCATGACACTGACCACATCACCCATGACACTGACCACATCACCCATGACACTGACCACATACCCCATGACACTGACCACATACCCCATGACACTGACCAGATCACCCATGACACTGACCACATACCACATAACACTGACCACATCACCCATGACACTGACCACATACGCCATGACACTGACCACATACGCCATGACACTGACCACATCACCCATGACACTGACCACATCACCCATGACACTGACCACATCACCCATGACACTGACCACATCACCCATGACACTGACCACATACCCCATGACACTGACCACATCACCCATGACACTGACCACATCACCCATGACACTGACCACATCACCCATGACACTGACCACATCACCCATGACAATGACCACATCACCCATGACACTGACCACATCACCCATGACACTGACCACATACCCCATAACACTGACCACATCACCCATCCATGACACTGACCACATACCCCATGACACTGACCACATACCCCATAACACTGACCACATCACCCATGACAATGACCACATACACCATGACACTGAGCACATACGCCATGACACGACCACATCACCCATGACACTGACCACATCACCCATGACACTGACACATCACCCATGACCACACTGACCACATCACCCATGACACTGACCAAATCACCCATGACACTGACCACAGTCACCCATGACACTGACCACATCACCCATGACACTGACCACATACCCCTATAACACTGACCACATCACCCATGACACTGACCACAACCCCATGACACTGACCACATCACCATGACACTGACCACATCACCCATGACACTGACACATCACCCATGGACACTGACCACATACCCCATGATACTAACCACATACCCCATGACACTGACCACATACCCCATGACACTGACCACATCACCCATGACACTGACCACATACCCCATGACACTGACCACATCACCATGACACTGACCACATCACCCATGACACTGACCACATCACCCATGACACTAACCACATACCCCATGACACTGACCACATCACCCATGACACTGACCACATACCCCATAACACTGACCACATCACCCATGACACTGACCACATCACCCATGACACTGACCACATCACCCATGACACTGACCACATCACCCATGACACTGACCACATACCCCACGACACTGACCACATCACCCATGACACTGACCACATACCCCATAACACTGACCACATCACCCATGACACTGACCACATACCCCATGACACTGACCACATCACCCATGACACTGACCACATCACCCATGACACTGACCACATACCCCATGACACTGACCACATACCCCATGACACTGACCACATCACCCATGACACTAACCACATACCCCATAACACTGACCACATCACCCATGACACTGACCACATCACCCATGACACTGACCACATACCTCATGACACTGACCACATCACCCATGACACTGACCATATATTCCATAACACTGACCACATCACCCATGACACTGACCACATACCCCATAACACTGACCACATCACCCATGACACTGACCACATCACCCATGACACTGACCACATACCCCATGACACTGAGCACATCACCCATGACACTGACCACATACCCCAAAACACTGACCACATCACCCATCCAGTGCCGACTGCTCTATACAAATATAGGTGTAGCATTATATTCCCCATGGGCCAGACGAGCGAACCAGAAACCTTGACCTGGCTGACTAGAATGTCCTCTGATCTCTACTTCTGGCTTGTACTTGTGTAAGTGCCAGTCTGTACACGTGAATGTACTGCTCATGCTAATTATTGACTGGCATTGCTTCAAGTGTCTCTGTAACACCCTTCACATCCGTCACTTCTACCGTGCTGCCAGACCTTTTTCTGTTACATTCAGTGTGTTGCTATATCTGCTGCCACATTCAATGTGTTGCTGTATCCCCTTCTGTTACATTCAGTTGTGACAAGACCCCTGTTCTGTCACATTCACTGTGTTTCTGTACTCCCATTCAATGTGTTGCTACATATCCTATTCTGCTGCAGATAGTTGTTATGAGCCACAATCATAACCCTCTTTGGCCAACAATCACCTTCAAATTAATATCCTATTTGTGACTGACTGAACGTGATTATTAATCTGAGCCAGGTTATGGACCCTAATATAACTACGGTAACTTCTCACAGAGGTTGAACAGGGTATGAGTAATGGTATAATCGAATCGAAATAGTTGTTACTTTAATTCCTTCTCCCACAAATAGTTGTTACTGTCGCTGCTTCTTTCACATACACTTTTTACTTTAAATTCTATCACCAACATCTCTTACTTTAATACGTCCTATTCTTTCAACTCCAACCGCACACAAATACTACTTCATGCAACAACTTCTCAGGCAGCATAGAGTGAGCACCCTTCACGGTAAGCCAGGTCGACCTCACAGATAACCTCTCCCGGCTTTCAATAACTTGTAATTCCAGGCAGCTGTTTATCATGCAGCTATATTTACAACAGTCACGTTAGCCTGCCAGATGTAGGGCATAATTAGTAACACAAACATGTTGTGGATCCTGGTCTTGTGGCAGATTGCAGTATCAAAATTAAGCCGGCTTCCGGTGGCAGCGTGCAGGAATGTGGAACCTTTAAACTGTGAACGGAGTAGGAAGAAGGCAACATGGCAGCAACAACGTTGTACCAGAACACAATGTTCACACAAAGAGGACGGGATGGCTTCTGGGCAGGCACACATAGCAATGTCGATGTGGAATAAGTGCGAGATACGAAACGTCTCGAAGGTGGAGATGCGAACGCACGACAGGAGAAACACGCTTGGTAGTCATGTCCCAAGCGGACCCGCCCCTTGAGAGGAAATGGAGGGTAAAGGCGAGGGGAGAGAGCTTCTGATGATCGGAAAACCTCCTATCGTGCTTTCTCTGCAAAGGGCTTTTTACCACTAAATAAACTTGCTCTTCAAAGTCATCGATTGTGTTTCCTAATGATGTGAATGTCTCATTATTTTACGTCTGCATGTCTGTATGAATATTTGTTTGTCTGTCTACATGTCTGTCTCTGTCTGTCTATCTATCCGCACGTCTGTCTGTGTAACTGCCTGTCTGTCTGTGTAACTGCGTGTCGGTCTGTGTAACTGCCCGTCTGTCTGTGTAACTGCCTGTCTGTTTGACTACGCATTACTGTCTGTCTATCTAGCTTCCTGTTTGTCTGTCTAAACACATATCTACCTGTCTATCTGTATGTCTCTCTAACTGCTTGCAAATCTGTCTGTCTAACTGGATTACCATAGTCTGGCAAGAATGAGACAGCGAGGAGTGACGAGGGGATCTGGCCGACGCTCGACGCTCAGAGGAAAGGCGAGACGGACTTATAATCAGATTGCTACGGGTACTATTAGTGTTGGAACTCTTCGCTGGCTACTGAGGATGGGGACGGAGCACTTATGGGAATGCCCCGAATGCTGTGATGTCGATTCCTAAATCAATCAATCAATCAATCAATCAATCTGTCTAACTGTGTGTGTGTGCTTGTGCGTGTGTGTGCGTGTGTGTGTGTGTGCGCGCGCGCGCGTGTGTGTGTGTCTCTCTCTCTCTACGGCCATGTTAATAAAAATATATGTATGTTAGAAGTACATATATCAACACAGTCTAATTATATTTATCAATTTATCTTGCCAGCTGGCATAGGCATTCAAGTCTCTCCACAAATCTCAGTCCTTGGTGCTCTGGGTTCCTTTGCTGATGATATTAATCCATGCCACCGAAGCAGTCCATCCAGTATAATTTCTCTTGGTTTATCTCTGTTTCTTTTCCCACTGATTTTCCAGTTGTCATGATCGTCTCCAATGCCGATCTCATCTTCACTGCCAAAGAATGCTGTCTGTCTCTTTATTATTGTTGTAAGTAATTTTCTAGGTTAATTGGCCTCTTACGTGGAATCATTGTTAGTTACTCTGGCAGTCCAATATATTCTAATTATGCTAGTCATACATATGTCCATTAGACGTTCATCTCCTACAGAGCCTATTCATGCCAGACTGTTACCTTGTCCGTTAGAGGTTCATCTCTCACCATCCTAGCCATGCAAGACTGTAATCTTGTCCGTTAGAGGTTCATCTCTCTGACAGTCTAGCCATGCCAGTCGGTTATCATGTCCGTTAGAAGTTTATCTCTCACATATCTTAGCCATGCCAGTCTGTTATCTTGTATGTTAGAAGTTCATCTCTCACATATCCTAGCAATTCATTCATTCATTCAGTAGCATGTCCTTTGCAGAACCTCTCTCCCATAACAACATTCAAGAAAACCTCTCGATCATAAGCAAGATGTCCCGCGTCCGATATACCCATCTGGAGTGTCACGAGTTAAATAAACTTGTCAGTCGATCGATGACAATCAGGCCCGACATAAGTTTGCAAACACAATTGACCCTTTGATGTGGAACTAACTGGGGAAAATACGTTGTTATAACTGTCTGCACCTGGTCCACATTTGTGTATGAGATCTAAGTGAGTCAAGTCGAGTTGTCTACACACGGTCGACAGTTGGTTGACAGGTTGTTGTTTGAGAGACGTGTACTGGCGACATCTGTCTACGAAGTGGGAGTTGGCCGTTGCAAGTGATAGACAGAATGCCGGCTAGAGGTCGGAAGGATTCTGTAATGGGGGAAAGGTCTCCGGCTCTCAAACAGCCAGGATATTTGTTGGATGAGACAAAGAACTCCCCAGATGAAAAGGAAACTTGACAGCTAATTGACTCTGGTTAGTCTGGAAACAGGAGGACAAAGCCAGATTCTGGACTGATTGGCGTCTGGACTTTCTGGTGACTCACTCAAGTACCCATATAAAACCCAGTGCGGTAAACAGGTGGAGGGAGTCGAGAAAAACATTCTGAAGTGTTAGGATTGGGGATTATTCCGAGTTGTGTTATATGAGAGGGACTAGACTGTCTTAGTCGTGATAGTTATCCGCGGACATAGATCCAATCGGATTACCTAGTTTCTCGAGTAACAACTGGAATAGACATATGGTTCAATTTCCAGGTCCACGTATGTGTGCTGTGATTTTCAGCGGTGGGACCAACACAAATTTAGAAGATGATCGCTCAGAATCTGAAGACAGAGGTTACTGAGAGGCCGCTACATAGGGCTTATACCCAAGTTGGTTTGCGGGAACCTGGCTTCTGCTGAGCAGGACATGTTGACGAGATTGAGGTTTAGCCAAGTGATAGATGTATCAATGAACAGTCAGAACATTGCATAATTTATATTGATACCCAGAACAGTTAGATTGTGGTGTTAATATGAGGAATCTTTAGAACCAGTGACTCTAGATCCATTAAGATTTCTCCAATAACAGTGACAATAGGATTAGAATTTCCTGATTAACAATCCGTTAAATAACCGAGGAAGTTCCTAGTGTGAATCGGACTCTCATTAGACAGTGTTTGTCAGGGGTGTCCAAGCATCCTAGTGGTTCCAGAGACAACGGAGGAAGTCTTCAAGTGACTGGAGGAGCATCACCTGGGTGAGGCTACTTGTATGGGATACCTGGTGCTGGTGTGTCTTCAGCACAGGGATGCGAATGACAGTACTCTTGACACTGATCTGAGTCTATAGACGATTTAGAATACCCGTCACACATTCTACACCTTATACACACATACACTTCTCCTACATATACTCTTTGCTTTAATAATTTTTTTTTTTTTGTTGAAGCGAGAGTTGTCAAGTATGTTATGTTGGGGAAGAATGAGAGTGGGCATGATCCAGGGGTGAGTAAGAGTGAGAGGAATGTGTCTTCAGATTGAGGGAGTGTGTGGACGGAGTCTGCTGGATATCTCAAGAATAGAGATATTGAATTAACACAAATGTGGGTGTGGATTCCCCTCACTCCAGGGACGACACTAAAGTTGTAAAGAAGAACAAGGAACTACTACGACATTCATTCTTTACACACACACGACATTTATTGGGGGCTCGTAAACGGGATCTTTTGTACAACGGGATCTTTAGACAACGGGATCTTTTAACACGGGATCTTTAGGTAGAGGATGGAGATATCCTATTAGTGAGAATCCAGCTAGAGTGAATGTGGATAAGTGTTAGGACTTATCTTACCTGTTCACACTTCACACGTCTGCATAGGTCTGTGGTCCTGATTCTACTCTTGTCACTGAGTGATTGTATTGTGTTGTGTGGTGTGTTATAATATATATATAGATCTATTGTATTTGGTCATTATCTATATAATTGTTTAGAGATAATCTATACTCTATCTGTTGATTTACATCTCTGTAAAATGGCCACTCCTAGATTAACTGGGGCAGAACTTAGAGCAAAGGGGGAAGACATGGGATTGGGATTGTCGGGTTCTGCACTAACAGATTACATACAGGAGGTGGAGAGGGAGTATCGGCAAGCAGAAAGGGAAGATCGGAAGGCCGAGTTGGAATTGAGAAGGATGGAGGCAGAGCAAGCAGCTAAGAAATTGGAAGCAGAACAAGCTGCTAGGCAACTTGAGGCTGAGCAAGCCATGAGAAGGCTGGAAATAGAAGCTAAAAAACTGGAAGCAGAGCAAGCTGCTAAGTTACTTGAGGTTGAGCAAGCTGCTAAGAGATTGGAAGCGGAGCAAGAGGCTCAGAAAAGGGAGCATGAGTACCGGATGCGGGAACTCGAGCTTAAGAGGCAATCTAGTGGGGAAACTGAGGGAGCAGTGGGAGGTTCCTCTCTCCCTGGCTCAACACCAGTAATTGGACATAGCTACCATGCTATGAAGTTCCCTCTAGCGATCTACGAGGAGGACAAAAAGAAGAATGACCAGTACCTTCAACGCTTCGAGGCTATGTCAGTTGCTATGGGTCTGGAGCGTGACAAATGGAATCTCAAGCTATCCCAGGGATTACGCGGGACCGGTTACGAGGTTTATTCTCGCCTGCAACCAGGACATGAGAACAATTATGACGAGTTGAAGACGGCTTTGCTGAAACGATTTGAAGTTACGTCACATACCTACCGGAAAAAATTTCGAGAAGCGAAACGAGAACCGGGGAGTTGTTCGCCGCCTATAGTCTGCGTCTGAAAGCATATCTCCATAAGTGGATGGATTTGGCGGGGTTCGCGCATGACTATGAGAGTCTGGAAGAGCTCACGGTAGTCGACCAGATGCGGAAGCAAATGTCGAAACCTCTCAAGACATTCTTGGGAGAACAAGGGGCGGAACGAATCGACATGGTGACGAAATTGGCAGAACGGTTCGTCGAGGTCCATGGAGAGGCAGCAGAAAACCTTTCTACAAACACCAAAAGTCAGGAAAAACATAACCTGAAGAAAGCAAAAAGTACAGAAACCTTGAAAAAGGGATTCCCAGACCAAATAGTTTGGACACCAGAATGTGAGAGTGCCTACAGTCAGTTAAAGGAGGCCTTGGTCAGCAAACCTGTGTTACAGCTCCCGGACCTTTCCAAACCATTTGTGTTGAGAACGGATGCAAGTGGGATTGGGATTGGGGCAGCTTTGTTACAGGAAGGAAAAGACGATGCTTCAGTTTGGAAACCAGTGACATACGCAAGCAAGAAACTTCTCCCGGCTGAGAGGAACTATTCGACCGTTGAGAGAGAGTGTTTGGCTCTTGTATGGGCCGTACAAAAATTCCAGCCTTATTTGTATGGAGTTCAGTTTCGAGTTCAGTCGGATCATCAACCTTTGATATTCCTGGCCACTTCTCAGAAGCTCAACGCCCGGTTGATGCGGTGGTCGTTGCTATTTCAGCCATACCACTTTACAGTGGAGTATATACCTGGGAGGGAAAATGTTGGAGCTGATTTCCTGTCTAGACATCCAGCTCCTGAAGAAGAGGAATAGGTCATCTGGATCGAACCTCCAAGAAGAAAGAGTTGTTGCGGACTACTCTCTTAGGAGGGAGCCTGTGTCACGAGTTAAATAAACTTGTCAGTCGATCGATGACAACCAGGCCCGACATAAGTTTGCAAACACAATTGACCCTTTGATGTGGAACTAACTGTGGAAAATACGTTGTTATAACTGTCTGCACCTGGTCCACATTTGTGTATGAGATCTAAGTGAGTCACGTCGAGTTGTCTACACACGGTCGACAGTTGGTTGACAGGTTGTTGTTTGAGAGACGTGTACTGGCGACATCTGTCTACGAAGCGGGAGTTGGCCGTTGCAAGTGATAGACAGAATGCCGGCTAGAGGTCGGAAGGATTCTGTAATGGGGGAAAGGTCTCCGGCTCTCAAACAGTCATGATATTTGTTGGATGAGACAAAGAACTCCCCAGATGAAAAGGAAACTTGACAGCTAATTGACTCTGGTTAGTCTGGAAACAGGAGGACAAAGCCAGATTCTGGACTGATTGGCGTCTGGACTTTCTGGTGACTCACTCAAGCACCCATATAAAACCCAGTGCGGTAAACAGGTGGAGGGAGTCGAGAAAAACATTCTGAAGTGTTAGGATTGGGGATTATTCCGAGTTGTGTTATATGAGAGGGACTAGACTGTCTTAGTAGTGATAGTTATCCGCGGACATAGATCCAATCGGATTACCTAGTTTCTCGAGTAACAACTGGAATAGACATATGGTTCAATTTCCAGGTCCACGTATGTGTGCTGTGATTTTCAGCGGTGGAACCAACACAAATTTAGAAGATGATCGCTCAGAATCTGAAGACAGAGGTTGCTGAGAGGCCGCTACATAGGGCTTATACCCAAGTTGGTTTGCAGGAACCTGGCTTCTGCTGAGCAGGACATGTTGACGAGATTGAGGTTTAGCCAAGTGATAGATGTATCAATGAACAGTCAGAACATTGCATAATTTATATTGATACCCAGAACAGTTAGATTGTGGTGTTAATATGAGGAATCTTTAGAACCAGTGACTCTAGATCCATTAAGATTTCTCCAATAACAGTGACAATAGGATTAGAATTTCCTGATTAACAATCCGTTAAATAACCGAGGAAGTTCCTAGTGTGAATCAGACTCTCATTAGACAGTGTTTGTCAGTGGTGTCCAAGCATCCTAGTGGTTCCAGAGACAACGGAGGAAGTCTTCAAGTGACCGGAAGAGCATCACCTGGGTGAGGCTACTTGTATGGGATACCTGGTGCTGGTGTGTCTTCAGCACAGGGATGAGAATGACAGTACTCTTGACACTGATCTGAGTCTATAGACGATTTAGAATACCCGTCACACATTCTACACCTTATACACACATACACTTCTCCTACATATACTCTTTGCTTTAATAAATTTCTTGTTTGTTTTGTTTTTTTTTTGTTGAAGCGAGAGTTGTCAAGTATGTCATGTTGGGGAAGAATGAGAGTGGGCATGATCCAGGGGTGAGTAAGAGTGAGAGGAATGTGTCTTCAGATTGAGGGAGTGTGTGGACGGAGTCTGCTGGATATCTCCAGAATAGAGATATTGAATTAAAACAAATGTGGGTGTGGATTCCCCTCACTCCAGGGACGACACTAAAGTGGTAAAGAAGAACAAGGAACTACTACGACATTCATTCTTTACACACACACGACATAGAGATCATCCGCCAAATCCTGCACCCATCTTCTCTTTGGCCTTCCTCTTCCTCTCTTTCCATGCATAAACCCCTCCATTATTGTTCTCTCCAAACTTTCGTGACGCTTCAAGTGACCAAAATATTTCAATTTTCTTTGTTTTATTGTCTTTGATAGCCAACATTCTTCAATATTCAGCTCTTGAAGTATGGATGCATTTGTTCTTTTCTTTACCAAAGATATTCTTAGAACTCGTCTAGAACATTTATATTCAAAGGCATGCATGCGCTGTTCAGCTTATTTAGTAAGTGTTCAGGTCTCACAGGCGTATGTTGCAATGGGAAAGATGCATGCTCTTAAAAATCTAATTTGTGTAGTTCTGTCTGTCCCACTCCATAATTTATTCAGTTGTTTTAGTCTTTGAAAAGCAATTGATAGTCGTCGTTTAATTTCTTTCATTGTATCACCGTTGTTGGTAGTCAATGACCCAAGATATTCAAAATTTTCCACCACCTCCAATTGTTCCTCATTAACATATATTTCTTTCTCCATAGTGTTTTTATCTGTATGCATTATTTTTGTTTTTGCTATGTTAAGATATAAGTTGTGATTTTCACTATTCAACTTGGGTTGAGGCTATTAGGTTTTCTATACCATTCTGTGTTGTGGATAGCAATACTGTGTCATTAGCATACCAAATCTTTGGTATGTCATGACCACCGATATTTAGGGCATCATATCTGCTGCTTATATCATCTCCTACACTTCTCATTATATTTTTGGCGTACGGGTTAAACAAACAGGGGGACAGCACACATCCCTGACGGAGTCTTTGCTTGATGTCAAACCAATATGATGTCTCGCCATCTATTCTAACTGCTGCTTGTTGGTCTAGATAAGTGGTTCTCAACCTTTTTTGGTCCGCCGTGCCCCCCCCCTTCACCATATTTTTAGGACGTCATTCCCCCCCCCCCCACCATATTTTTAGAACATCATCCCCCCCCCCCCTTTTCTATTTCCTCCCTAAATATTTTCCCCTGCCCCTACAGAGTATACATAATAATTGAAGCTAAATTTAATAGCACATACTAAAACAAGTCTAGACATCTACATAAAATGTGATTTGCGGATCTACTTATGTTATAAAATGAATTTTAGAAGGGTAATACGTACAGAACTGTAAAGTATGAAGGGAAAAACAATATCAAGTAATCGGTTCTTGTATTAACGCAATCTATAAACAATCTTAATCCCCCCCCACCCCACCTCTGGAAACCCTAAAATTCCCCCTCGGGGGGGGGGGGGGGAGAAAATTCCCCACCGGTTGAGAACCACTGGTCTAGATAGAGCATTTTTATGAGTTGTACTACATGTGATGGAAAGCCCATATTCCTCATGATTTCCCAAAGTTTCTGATGTTGTACACAGTCAAATGCCTTTGAATAATCCACAAAACATGAGAATAGGTTTACATTAAATTCTCTGCACTTCTCTATCCTAGCAATGTCAGATTGTAATTTTGTCCGTTAGAAGTTCAGATATTATTTACAAGACAAACCACATGTATCATTACTACTTACCTCCTGTGTAACGTCTCCATTGCTCATTAAATTGTGTGTTTCTTCAGCCTGGACATCTACTCCGATTTCTTCAGCCTGGACATTTACTCGGATGTCTTCAGCCTGTACATCTCGGATTTCTTCAGCTTTGACCTCTACTCGGATGTCTTCAGCTTTGACCTCTGCTCGGATTTCTTCAGCTTGGACATCTCGGATTTCTTCAGCTTTAACCTCTACTCGGATTTCCTGCAGTTCTATCTGACCTTGATCACTGCCCGGGAGGCTATCATTTTGTCCAGTTGACGCCAATGCCAATGTCTGCTCACCGTCTGTTCCCATGGTAACTGTAAGTACATAAACAAATATGAGTATGAATAGTTTAATAATTTTTTTTTTGCATATCCCTTACAGGACGTTGCAGTCAAAACCAGCATTTTTCAGCTGCTGTTACTGTCAGTAGTGATTCCAGTAGTTTAGTAATAACATGCATGAAACTACAAAGTAACTCACTGAGCAGATGTTATGCTTATCTAAGCGAAAAACTTAACGTTTGCTTTGCATTATAAATAAAAGACTACAATTAATGGATCTGTTGGCAAGTGACATATCACAAACGGCGGAATGCTGCATATATTTTGATTCAAAAGTACCACAAGCCACACGAAATTGCATACACCTCAGTCCAAAAATACCACAAACGATAATGTTTACACCTCAGTCCAAAAATACCACAAACCATAGGATACTGACTTCATCTCGGTCCAAAATATCACAGTCCACACGGCATTGACTTCACCTCGGCCCAAAAATGCCACAATTCATATGTCATTGGCCACACTTAGGTGCAACTACGATCATCATCACGACGTATACCAAACGCGACCAAAACTCATCATAGATTGCGCCTTATCTGCTTATAGCTAAGCTGCGATGTGTGCACGTATCGGTCGACACATCCGACACACTGGGATCCTTTCGGTGGACACATCCGACTGTATCAACATTTGCTGCCCGCGTCAATTCCTCGCTAGCTCATATAGTATAGGGAAGGGCCGTAGAATTGTCAGAGCTGGTGTTTGTGGGTGCACGGTTAGATATTCTGCGGTCTGCTGTGATGTCACTGACGTCCATTGCTCTCCCCAGGTTGACATCCATCCAGCCTCCTGCCAGCAGCCGCCTGCATGAGTTCAGCCCTCAAGAAAAGGCAAGAGTAAGACATTGAGATTTTCCTTTAGCAAATCATGCTTCTTCTGGTGAGGACCCGATACATGATGCTCTTAACTAATCGTGTTTCTGATATTGTGGTTCCGATACATGGTGTTCATATCTAATCATTATCATTGATGGTTCCGTCGCCCTGCTACTGAGTGAGTGCGTGGCGCGACACTGTGAGCTGTGAGTTTCATGTGAAATGCTTTTGAATCTGCCTGTGTTTTTTTTTTTTTGGAACGTGACTGCATGTTCGGAGAGATGGCAGGTGGCTATGTCCCAGAGTTGACCGGTTTTTGCCTTATGCAGAAATGCGTGGCTGCTGGGCTTCTGGTTGACTGCTACTGCCATCAGCGATGAACTGTATTTTCGTGGACTGTGTGGGTGAACATCTAGGAAACATTCAGATAGGAAAATGACAGCCGATTCCATTAGAGGTGAACTCTGGGTTTCGTTGGGGACTATTGTGTTGACATTCTGGTGGCGGCATTATGCACAGTGTATTTGTGCGGGCTGTTGTTTGTCGAGACTCCTGTCTTTTCCACTTTTTCACATTGGGCAGTGGGGAGCGTTTTGTGTGATATTCACTGGCACAGGAACGGAGCATAATGGGGACGACCCGTTGCTGTGAAGTTCGAACTGCGACTAACTAACTAACTAATCCTGTTTCTGATATTGCAGAACTGGTACATGGTCCTTTAACTAATCGTGTTTCTGATATTGCAGAGGTGATACATGGTGCTCTTAACTAATGATGTTTATGATATTGTAGTTACGATACATGGTGTTCGTAACTAATCATGTTTCTGATATTGCAGAACTGATACATGGTGCTCTTAACTAATCGTGTTTCTGATATTGCAGAGGTGATACATGGTGCTCTTAACTAATTGTGTATCTGATATTTTATAGAGCTGATACATGGTGCTCTTATCTAATCGTGTTTCTGATATTGTAGAGCTGATACACGGTGCTCTTAACTAGTCGTGTTTCTGATATTGTAGTTAGGATGCATGGTGTTCGTAACTAATCACATTTCTGATATTGCAGAACTGATACATGGTGCTCTTAACTAATCGTGTATCTGATATTGTAGAGCTGATAAATGGTTTCTTAACCAATCGTGTTTCTGATATTGTAGAGGTGATACATGGTGCTCTTAACGAATCGTGTTTCTGATATTGCAGAGCCGATACATGATGCTCTTAACTAATCGTGTTTCTGATATTGCAGAGCCGATACATGATGCTCTAGATCTTGGCTCACTCAAGAATCGTCAGGTCTCGCACAAGGTGGCTTAAGTCTCACTTCAGTAACTTGGGCTCCCACCATTGCTCCTTTACGAACCAGTCAGTAATAACAATTCCGCCGCGGAGCAAGCACGACAGGAGGCTTCTGATCGTCAGACAAAGTCCCCCTTCCCGGGATGTTTCGGCCCTTTACCTTCCTGACACAAACAGCATCCGGCACGTCGTGATTGTGACGGAATCACAATGAGATGAGACAAACATGTCGTGATTGCGACGGACTCACAAAGTATGATAAGACAGGTGTGTCGTTATTGTGATGGACTCACAATGAGATCAGGCAGATATGTCGTGATTGTGACGGACTCACAACGTATGATGAGACAGGTATGTCATGATTGTCACGGACTCACAAAGTATGATGAGACAGGTATGTCGTGATTGTCACGGACTCACACAGTATGATGAGACAGGTATGTCGTGATTGTGACGGGCTCACAAAGCATGATGAGACAGACATGTCGTGATTGTGACGAGCTGACAAAGTATGATGAGACAGACATGCGATTGTGACGGACTCACAAAGTATGATGAGACAGGTATGTCGTGATTGTCACGGACTCACACAGTATGATGAGACTGACATGTGATTGTGACGGACTCACAAAGTATGATGAGAAACGTAAAGTCAGGCACCCTTCATTTTATCTCCAGGACATGCTGGTGTGGAGGGAAACGAGCAGGCTGATAGATTGACTGGGTCTGCACCGCTGGGTGGGGTATCGGTGCATAATAAGGCTGATGTGGACCGGGAACATTGAAGTCGTGTATATAGTGCTGGAGAACAGATAAAGCATCAGGAACTGGAGAGAATGGTGCTGCCGGGAGTGACCAGACAATCCGGCCGACACTCATAACTCCGAGTACAAACCAGACGGACACATAATCAGACTGCTACTTGTATCATTAGTCATGGAACTTTTCGCGGACGGAGCACGTATGGCATGTCTTTGCTGCGAAGTCGGTTCTTGACTAAACTCAACTCAACCTTCCCGACACTCTGTATGGAGCGGGCCCACCCTGGATCATGACTCCGAGTGTCTTTCTCCTGTCACGCGTACGTACACTGTTTCGAGACGTTGAGCGATGGTGATGGTGATGATGATGATGTTGAAGATAACGAAGATGAGGATGTTAATGTAACTATCGTCGATATATTACCCTCTTCTTATATTGTATGTAATATTCTGGTTTTGTCCCTATTGCAAAATGTTTGTTGATTTAACAATTCACACTGGGGGAACTTCAAGTCCGTACATTGATTTCACAAAATAACACCTCGAGAACTGCAACTCCGTCTAGTTTTGTGCATGAATAAAGCTATACATTTAGGATACGAGTTGCATGAAGTGTCAAGATACATTGATTGGCACTCGTTAAGGTAGAAGGGTGGAGTATAGAGCACAGCACACTAGACAATATGGAAGTTGCGTGGCGAGAGGCTTGGAGTGCTCGCTTACAGTCTTCCAGTGCACTGATGGCGGGTTACAGGAGGTTCTCTCCCTACACAGGTCAGTTTGGTTTAAACGTTGACTTCTCCGTGACTTGGGGACGTAATTTCTAGTTTCTCTGAAGTTGGAGTGTGTTCACCTGATGGCGAGGGACACTGGCAATAGGCAAAGCTGGCCCACACGCAAAAATCTGTTTAGTGTGAACTACGATCGTGTTCAAGGCGAGCGAACAGAAAAACAAACTAGGACAATATAGAAAGGATTCCAACCTGCTTTCGCCAGAAGTACGACAAGCTGTTCACTGAAGAAAAGTGTATGGTTTGCATGTCAAAATAAATACTCCGAAAGCCACGTCAGACCATTCCTTCAGTCAACAGAACACGACGGAAATCTAAACACAAGCTAACCGATAAACATCTACACAGAATTGTGCACGAACAGCTAAGGATGCGTTCCCAGGAAATACTCACCTTCGCGAAAACAAATTGTCCTCAATCTGCCCTAGTTTCACTGTCCAACACTATTTATCTTATCTGCCCTAATATGAACCTTTCAATGTATTTTTGTGTTGTGAAATATTGTCTAAACTGTCTCCTTTTGATATATCCTTAGAACGACAAGGCGTGGATTCAGAGAGGAAACAACGTAAAGCACACACGATCACTCTCATAGTTGTGGACGAGGGAAACCAGACATGCTCAGTCTACACCACGTTTATAGTAGTAACACGGTGACCTAGATTTTCAATAGGGAGGCAGCACGTCTAAAAATAGACTCAGGAAAACCTGCGTTTCTCGAAAACGGGAAAAATCTGTTCGACAATTTGCTAGTAGAGTAGACGTCAAAATGAGGCGTTATGAAAGAGCTATTTTTAAATAATTAATATTTGAGGAACTTGCGCAAGACCGATATGTAAACAGACGATGTCAATACCCCATTACCCTCACCCCCACCTCACAAACACTATGGGTGTTTAGCACAGACTGTAACTTTGTGGTCACGCAATGGCAATGTTTACATCACGCGGTACAGGCCTCACATGACAGCCTCTGCAGGAGTACATTGTTCAATGGAGATCAATCATGTGGGATTTGGTCTGGAAAGTCCCGTTGTCGAAATAATAATATTTACATATTTATAAGCCGTGAGACAAAATACCGTAGAGCAACAGTTCGGAAGCTGAGTTGAGTTGAGTTGAGTTGAGTCAAGAACCGACATCCAAATACTAATATTTATAATAATACCAGATGCAGCCTGATTATGTTTCTGTCTGGTCTTTAATTGAAGTACAGATTGTCGGCCAGATACTCAGGTCACGCGTCGCCACTCCATTCTCTCTAGGCTATGTTGATTTGCCTGTTCCTCCAGGCTACACGTGATATCGAAGGCCACTGACGACAACTGTCTTATCATGCACCAGTACCCCACCAAGGGGTGCAGACCCTGCCAATCTGCTCCCCTGCTCGTTCCTCATCACACCAGCATGTTCTGGGGGAAATTCAACGGATGCTCTCTATCCTAGATTTTGTAATGGAAGCCTGCCACTCTGCCCGAAGCATGCCTGTCTCCAACTTCCAGATCATGCTCTGTGAGTCCGTCACAATCACGACCTCGGGAGATGCAATCTCACGGAGTTCAAGTTCATGACATATAGACATCAATAGAACAATTGTTCTAGAAACATATCAATGGTAAGGGAAGTAGAGTGTCACGGAGCAATAGAGAGGATATACTACATCACAGAGCAGTAAACTCAGAATTAAAACGCCGTAAAGCAAATCTGCAGGAAATAACGTAATCAGGCGAGCAATAGAATATCACAGGCCATCGGGTATGAAATATAATATCACAGAGTTTTAGAACATTAAATAGAGTACCAAAGAACAATATAGTATGAAACAGGGCTTCAAAATGCAGTAAAATATAGTTGTATAAGGTGAAAGCGGGAAATATAGCTTTTTTAAGGCAAAAGGGGAAAATATAACTTTATAAGGCAACGTGTGGAAATGGAGCTTTATACGGCGATATGCGAAGATATAACTCTATAAGACAGTTAAGGGAAGGGGATATACTTTATAAGACAACAGGGGAGAATATAGTTTTATAAAACAGTAAGTGTGGAGGGGGTGGGTATAGTTATACAAGACAGTAGGAGGAAAATAGAGCATCACAGAACGTAGAATAATAGAATGTAGATCAACACGACAGAGAACATCAGTATATATAAGAGGACAGAGAACATCAGTATATATAAGAGGACAGAGAACATCAGTATATATCAGAGGACAGAGAACATCAGTATATATCAGAGGACAGAGAACATCAGTATATATAAGAGGACAGAGAACATCAGTATATATCAGAGGACAGAGAACATCAGTATATATCAGAGGACAGAGAACATCAGTATATATAAGAGGACAGAGAACATCAGTATATATCAGAGGACAGAGAACATCAGTATATATCAGAGGACAGAGAACATCAGTATATATCAGAGGACAGAGAACATCAGTATATATAAGAGGACAGAGAACATCAGTATATATTCAGAGGACAGAGAACATCAGTATATATCAGAGGACAGAGAACATCAGTATATATAAGAGGACAGAGAACATCAGTATATATCAGAGGACAGAGAACATCAGTATATATCAGAGGACAGAGAACATCAGTATATATAAGAGGACAGAGAACATCAGTATATATCAGTGGACAGAGACCATCAGTATATATCAGAGGACAGAGAACATCAGTATATATCAGTGGACAGAGAACATCAGTATATATCAGTGGACAGAGAACATCAGTATATATCAGTGGACAGAGAACATCAGTATATATCAGTGGACAGAGAACATCAGTATATATCAGAGGACAGAGAACATCAGTATATATCAGTGGACAGAGAACATCAGTATATATCAGAGGACAGAGAACATCGGTATATATCAGAGGACAGAGAACATCGGTATATATCAGAGGACAGAGAACATCAGTATATATCAGAGGACAGAGAACATCGGTATATATCAGAGGACAGAGAACATCGGTATATATCAGAGGACAGAGAACATCGGTATATATCAGAGGACAGAGAACATCGGTATATATCAGAGGACAGAGAACATCTTTATATATCAGAGGACAGAGAACATCGGTATATATCAGAGGACAGAGAACATCGGTATATATCAGTGGACATCAGTATATATCAGTGGACAGAGAACATCAGTATATATCAGAGGACAGAGAACATCGGTATATATCAGAGGACAGAGAACATCAGTATATATCAGAGGACATCGTATATATCAGAGGGACAGAGAACATCAGTATATATCAGAGGCAGAGAACATCGGAAATATATCAGGAGGACAGAGAACACGGTATATATCAGAGGACCAGAGAACATCGGTATATATCAGAGGACAGAGAACATCGGTATATCAGAGGACAGAGAAACATCAGTATATATCAGAGGACAGAGAACATCGGTATATATCAGGGGGACAGAGAACATCAGTATATATCAGTGGACAGAGAACATCAGTATATATCAGAGGACAGAGAACATCAGTATATATCAGAGGACAGAGAACATCGGTATATATCAGAGGACAGAGAACATCGGTATATATCAGAGGACAGAGAACATCGGTATATATCAGAGGACAGAGAACATCGGTATATATCAGAGGACAGAGAACATCAGTATATATCAGAGGACAGAGAACATCGGTATATATCAGAGGACAGAGAACATCAGTATATATCAGAGGACAGAGAACATCGGTATATATCAGAGGACAGAGAACATCAGTATATATCAGAGGACAGAGAACATCAGTATATATCAGAGGACAGAGAACATCGGTATATATCAGAGGACAGAGAACATCAGTATATATCAGAGGACAGAGAACATCGGTATATATCAGAGGACAGAGAACATCGGTATATAGTTAGTTAGTTAGTTAGTCGACAGATCATCCTCGTTGCACATTGAACCATTCAGTCCATAAGTGCTCGGATCCCCTCCTCAGCAAATCCCGCAGCGTGTATCGGCTAACGACACCAGTTCTGTGTTGGTTTATCAATCTTCTTTGGCTTCCTGCGTAGTGTTCTTGTTTGGCTACCCCTCTTTTAATTTGCTGCTCTCGCAGTCTGGCCATTGTTGTAGATTCACAGTCATCACTTGGTTCTTGCAAAAGTCTCACTTCTCGTAGAGCATTCAGAATGTTAGCCTGGTCCATGGCGCGTCCATGGAGAGGACAGAGAACATCGGTGTATATCAGAGGACAGAGAACATCGGTGTATATCAGAGGACAGAGAACATCGGTGTATATCAGAGGACAGAGAACATCGGTGTATATCAGAGGACAAGAACATCGGTATAAATCATAGGACAGTCTAGCCCCGCTTCAGAAACACAAAATGCTGCATGCCCTTTGCAGGACGTTGCGATCAACCCCAGCAAGATTTTCTAGACAACTGGCCGTTCAGCAGTTTGCAATTTCTCCATGATCGAGAAGTCAACGTTTACGTCTAACTGACAGGTGTAGAAAATGAACCCACTACTCCGCTATAGGCGCGCATCAGGTGTAAGAACCGGTGTCCTGTAATTTTGGCCACGCTGAACTCCGTTATATGAACACTCACCACAAACTGGAACAAGTTCACATGCACCAACGGTGAATTACAGTGACATGTCGCTGAACATTTGTGTGGATTACAGTTTAGTTTAGTTTAGTCGATGGATCAACATCACGGCACACGGGTGTAACCCATAAGTGCTCCGTTCTCCTCCTAACTCAAACCCGTGTTTGGAGAAACTCAGCTCAGTGCACGATCTCCGTTGCACCGGCGAGGATCCTGAAATACTTTGGGTAGATTTTTAACTCGAAATTTTGTCCGGGCAGCGCCGTTAGGCTACTCTTTTTCGATTTCCAACTGCTAAGGGATTTTTTACGTGCGCAACAATACACATGGGCGTCCGATCTCACAACCCAGAGACCAGGGGAAATTCTGTTACTAGAAGTCCACGTGAAAAAAACCCCGGTCCTCACCGGGGCTTGAACCCGGAACCTCCAGCACTCGAGGCGGACACTATACCTCGAGACTACGCAGCCCGCTTAGATTATAGTGACATGTCTCTGAACATTTGTGTGGATTACAGTGACATGTGGCTGAACATTTGTGTGTATTACAGTGACATGTGGCTGAACATTTGTGTGGATTACAGTGACATGTGGCTGAACATTTGCGTGGATTACAGTCACATGTCTCTGAAAATTTGTGTTGATTACAGTGACATGTCTTCGGACATTTGTGTGGATTACAGTGACATGTCTCTGAACATTTGTGTGGATTACAGTGACTGGCATGTCTCTGAACATGTGTGTGGATTACAGTGACATGTCTCTGAACATTTGTGTGGATTACAGTGGCTGGCATGTCTTCGGACATTTGTGTGGATTACAGTGACATGTCTCTGAACATTTGTGTGGATTACAGTGACTGGCATGTCTCTGAACATGTGTGTGGATTACAGTGACATGTCTCTGAACATTTGTGTGGATTACAGTGGCTGGCATGTCTCTGAACATGTGTGTGGATTACAGTGATATGTCTCTGAACATTTTTGTGGATACAAGAGTTTGTGAAAGGCGCAAATATCTCAGCTCGGCTGTAAACAGGCACAACACAATTACGTTAAACACACATTTCTAATGAACGAAGAAGCGGAAGGCGATTTATCGGCTCCAACAAGGAGGTGCATGCTCCGGCACTTTGAGACGAGGGAGAATTGCCACTGGTATGGTGAATGTGTACACTATACAACTTGAGGGTCAAGTCTATGTGGTTGCGTGTTCCCGCCAGAGCATGGGCAACCAGGACACGTCAGAACTGAACATGACGCAGGCCACATAGATAATCTCGTAATAACAGGACGAGAGAGAGAGAGAGAGAGAGAGAGAGAGAGAGAGAGAGAGAGAGAAGAGAGAGAGAGAGAGAGAGAGAGAGAGAGAGAGAGAGAGAGAGAGAGAGAGAGAGAGAGAGAGGCGAAACTGATTTATCCGAAGAAGCATATCACCGCAGACAGAAGTAAATCTAGATTGATCACTATGACAATCACAGACTAGGAAATGCTGTACAGCGATTGGACATTTGTTTTCACGTTGTCATCACCCACGGCACATGATGATGATGATGATTATGATGATGATGATGATGATGATGATGATGATGATGATGATGATGGTGATGATGATGATGATGATGTTAAGACGCAGATAATTATGCCAAAGCCAAGCGGATGTCAATCAAGCATCTAAAGATGAAATTGAAACTGGTACAGAACTAAATATGAAATCTGGTTCCAAGAAAAATAACCATCATCTGTGCTAGCCATTTCCTGAAATAATAAACCAATGGTTGTTGCTTCCGACTGAGTTAGTGCCAGCCGAACACCTGGAAGTTCCCACAGCCGCTCGGCACATCCAGGAATAACCATTGGTTGCCTGTTGTAGCCGTCTGACCAACAAGGTGAACGGGTTTTGTTGGAGCATACGTTCAGCGAACTGAAGGCGCGTGAGTCATTGACCGAGCGAGTACTGTCGGCAGCTCACTGGGTTAGCGTGTTCTTTGTTGGCCGTGTACAACACTGACTTCCCTCTGGACTTTTCTGTAACCCGGGTAATTCAGTTCTCACAGGGACGTGGAGTGGGGGTGAAGATCAATGATTGTACCTCGTGTTATGACGATGTGATTTCTGTTGATTTATCTCGACTTACGCCAATGTGATTTGTTTACTTTGCTTTTTTTATTTTGCGTTGGCTGGCTTTGAACTCCAGCGTAGCGCACAGAAGTACTGCAAGTAATTGTCACTGCCTGCCAGGCACTGGACTGATGTTGCGTGAGGGTTAGCTTTCACTAATGCCTGTGTTCCCCGCCATTAGGCGAACCCACTCCTACTTATGAAGCACTTGTAATTGACGTCCCCGGGGTAAGGATGAGAAGTCAACTTTAAGTGCAACTACGGGACGGGGAAACGAACGCCGCGTAAGAAGATAAAACCACTCCGCCACGCCGACCTCGTCACTTGTGTTTACCTCGACTAACGGCGATTTGACTCGTAAAATGACACAAATAGATACACGTCGATCGTGCAGACCAACAAGATGCGTTGACACACGTACTTGCCGTAGGAACTCCGCCTAGGTCAACAGAAATCACGGTCGGGAAACGGACAGCAAACCTAGAGAATGATGATGATGATGATGACGATGATAACAATAATGATAATAAAATAACGTCGGAGGTCAGCGTGGCCCAATGGATACAAGCATTCACTCTTAAACTTCCGGTGTGCTGATGCCGAGGCAGCTGGTTCAACCCCTACACCGGTCTAAAATGTTGACTTCTCGTACTTCACATGGGGTACCTTACAAGTACCTCAGAAGTCAGAGTGGATTCGCCTGATGGCGAGGGACACTGGTAATTTTTTTTTTTCGCATATCCTTTACAGGATATCTCTGTCAACATCAGCATCTTTCAGCTGTTGTTGATTTCTTGTCAAGATTACGCTCAGTAGTTTGCCATTGCTTTCTGAGCGACCAGCTCACATACCCCCTAAGTTACCGACGTGGCTAGAACCGCCACCGATTCTCGCGCACGTCACGTTACTCACGAGTGTATACGGGTTTATGGAGAAAGTCGCTAACGCCTAGGTCAGGGAGACCGGCACACTGGTAATAGGGAAAGCTAAAAATCAGTGAAGTACTCCAGAAGTAGTAGCACGTGTCATGGCGAATGGAGTTCAAAGCGAGTAAAGGCAAAGTTAGGAAAATAACAAATCAGACGTTTCGGTTCTAGGGACCTTCTTCAGGAACAACACTAATGGGGCTCATGAAAACATTATTGCAGATCCACTGAAGAGAAGGGAGGTTAAATTTAGCACCAAACTTAGAATGTTGAACTCAAATGTTGAACCTGTACAACTGTATGGGTCAGAAACATAGAGAACAGCCACCAGAATTACTGAATCTGTACTACAGTATGGGTCAGAAACATAGAGAACAGCCACCAGAATTACTGAATCTGTACTACTGTATGGGTCAGAAACATAGAGAACAGCCACAAGAATTACTGAATCTGTACTACAGTATGGGTCAGAAACATAGAGAACAGCCACCAGAATTACTGAATCTGTACTACAGTATGGGTCAGAAACATAGAGAACAGCCACCAGAATTACTGAATCTGTACTACTGTTTGGGTCAGAAACATAGAGAACAGCCACCAGAATTACTGAATCTGTACTACTGTATGGGTCAGAAACATAGAGAACAGCCACCAGAATTACTGAATCTGTACTACTGTATGGGTCAGAAACATAGAGAACAGCCACAAGAATTACTGAATCTGTACTACAGTATGGGTCAGAAACATAGAGAACAGCCACCAGAATTACTGAATCTGTACTACAGTATGGGTCAGAAACATAGAGAACAGCCACCAGAATTACTGAATCTGTACTACTGTATGGGTCAGAAACATAGAGAACAGCCACCAGAATTACTGAATCTGTACTACAGTATGGGTCAGAAACATAGAGAACAGCCACCAGAATTACTGAATCTGTACTACTGTATGGGTCAGAAACATAGAGAACAGCCACCAGAATTACTGAATCTGTACCTACTGTATGGGTCAGAAACATAGAGAACAGCCACCAGAATTACTGAATCTGTACTACAGTATGAGTCAGAAACATAGAGAACAGCCACCAGAATTACTGAATCTGTACTACTGTATGGGTCCAGAAACATAGAGAACAGCCACCAGAATTACTGAATCTGTACTACAGTATGAGCCAGAAACATAGAGACCAGCCACAAGAATTACTGAATCTGTACTACTGTATGGGTCAGAAACAGAGAACAGCCACCAGAATTACTGAATCTGTACTACTGTATGAGCCAGAAACATAGAGACCAGCCACAAGAATTACTGAATCTGTACTACTGTATGAGCCAGAAACATAGAGAGCAGCCACAAGAATTATTGAATCTGTAACTACTGTATGAGCCAGAAAACATAGAAGACCAGCCAAGAATTACTTGAATCTGTACTACTGTTATGAGCCAGAAACATAGAGAGCCAGCCACAAGAATTATTGAATCTGTACTACTGTATGAGGTCCAGAAACTAGAGACCAGCCACAAGAATTACTGAATCTGTACTACTGTATGAGCCAGAAACATAGAGACCAGCCACAAGAATTATTGAATCTGTACTACTGTATGAGCCAGAAACATAGAGAGCAGCCACAAGAATTACTGAATCTGTACTACTGTATGAGCCAGAAACATAGAGACCAGCCACAAGAATTATTGAATCTGTACTACTGTATGAGCCAGAAACATAGAGAGCAGCCACAAGAATTATTGAATCTGTACTACTGTATGAGCCAGAAAACATAGAGACCAGCCACAAGAATTATTGAATCTGTACTACTGTATGAGCCAGAAACATAGAGACCAGCCACAAGAATTATTGAATCTGTACTACTGTATGAGCCAGAAACATAGAGACCAGCCACAAGAATTACTGAATCTGTACTACTGTATGAGCCAGAAACATAGAGAGCAGCCACAAGAATTACTGAATCTGTACTACTGTATGAGTCAGAAACATAGAGAGCAGCCACAAGAATTACTGAATCTGTACTACTGTATGAGTCAGAAACATAGAGAGCAGCCACAAGAATTACTGAATCTGTACTACTGTATGAGCCAGAAACATAGAGAGCAGCCACAAGAATTACTGAATCTGTACTACTGTATGAGTCAGAAACATAGAGAGCAGCCACAAGAATTACTGAATCTGTACTACTGTATGAGTCAGAAACATAGAGAGCAGCCACAAGAATTACTGAATCTTACTACTGTATGAGCCAGAAACATAGAGAGCAGCCACAAGAATTACTGAATCTGTACTACTGTATGAGCCAGAAACATAGAGAGCAGCCACAAGAATTATTGAATCTGTACTACTGTATGAGCCAGAAACATAGAGAGCAGCCACAAGAATTACTGAATCTGTACTACTGTATGAGCCAGAAACATAGAGAGCAGCCACAAGAATTATTGAATCTGTACTACTGTATGAGCCAGAAACATAGAGAGCAGCCACAAGAATTACTGAATCTGTACTACTGTATGAGCCAGAAACATAGAGAGCAGCCACAAGAATTACTGAATCTGTACTACTGTATGAGTCAGAAACATAGAGACCAGCCACAAGAATTACTGAATCTGTACTACTGTATGAGTCAAAAACATAGAGACCAGCCACAAGAATTATTGAATCTGTACTACTGTATGAGCCAGAAACATAGAGACCAGCCACAAGAATTACTGAATCTGTACTACTGTATGAGCCAGAAACATAGAGACCAGCCACAAGAATTACTGAATCTGTACTACTGTATGAGCCAGAAACATAGAGAGCAGCCACAAGAATTACTGAATCTGTACTACTGTATGAGCAGAACATAGAGACCAGCCACAAGAATTACTGAATCTGTACTACTGTATGAGTCAGAAACATAGAGAGCCAGCCACAAGAATTACTTTAATCTGTACTACTGTATGAGCCAGAAACATAGAGACCAGCCACAAGAATTACTTTAATCTGTACTACTGTATGAGCCAGAAACATAGAGACCAGCCACAAGAATTAAACTGACTACTGTATGATGTATGAAAGGGGCCCCAAGAATTACGAATCTGTACTACTGAATGAGCAGAAACATAGAGAGCACACAAGAATTAGAATCGTACTACTGTATGAGTCAGAAACTGACAGCAAAAATACTGAATCTGTACTACTTATTGATCAGTATACATAGAGAGCAGAAACAATTAGAACCTGACTACAGAATGAGCAGAAACATAGAACCACAAGAATTACTGAATCTGTATCTACTGTAATGGAGTCAAGAAACTAGAGAGCGCCCACAAAGAATTATGGAATCTGTACTACTGTATGAGCCAGAAACATAGAGACCAGCCACAAGAATTACTGAATCTTACTACTGTATGAGTCAGAAACATAGAAGCCAGCCACAAGAATTATACGGAATCTGTACATACTGTATGAAGTCCGAAACATAGAGAGGCACCACAAGAATTACTGAATCTGTACTACTGTCATGATGTCAAGAAACTCATAGAGAGCAGCCACAAGAATTACTGAATCTGTACTACTTGTATGAGTCATAAACATAGAGATCAGCACAAGAAATTACTGTAATCTGTACTACTGTATGAGTCAGAAACATAGAGAACAGCCACCAGAATTACTGAATCTGTACTACTGTATGGAGTCAGAAACATAGAGAACAGCCACAAGAATTACTGAATCTGTACTACTGTATGAGTCAGAAACATAGAGACCAGCCACCAGAATTACTGAATCTGTACTACTGTATGAGTCAGAAACATAGAGACCAGCCACAAGAATTACTGAATCTGTACTACGTATGATGTCCAGGAAACATAGAGACCAGCCACAAGAATTACTGAATCTGTACTACTGTATGAGCCAGAAACATAGAGACCAGCCACAAGAATTACTGATCTGTACTACTGTATGAGTCAGAAACATAGAGACCAGCACAAGAATTATTGAATCTGTACTACTGTATGAGCCAGAAACATAGAGACCAGCCACAAGAATTACTGAATCTGTACTACTGTATGAGTCAGAAACATAGAGAGCAG
>JACEFZ010011153.1:105000-109029 GCA_014155875.1 Cepaea nemoralis
GTGCTGGTATAGTGTGAAAAGCATTCTCTGCTCTGTGTCCATTGCAGCCATAGTTTTAAGTGCATTGAGTCCCTTTTGAGATCTTGTCACAACCGTCTCCACATGGTCCTTGAAGGACAGGCTCCTGTCAAATGTGATTCCCAGATACTTCAGTTTGTTCTCTCTGTTGACGTTTCTACCATCTATCGTGAGGCTTGGGACATCAGCACTCACAATCCTGTTGTCCAGAGAGCACCACAAAACAGCCGCCTTTTCCGGGTGGATGACAGCACTCATTTCAGTGCACCAGTCAATCACTTTGTCTACTGTCGCCTGTAGCTCCTGGGCTGTTTGTACCCTATCTCTCCCCTGCCTATATGCAAGAATATCATCTGCAAATGTTAGTATCCTTCCAACCCCTGGTGCTTCTAGGTTTGCAATCTTGCTCGTATACACGTTAAAGAGCACCGGTGAGATTGCAGATCCCTGTGGCAGTCCCGGGGTTAACATATGTGGCTCTGAGGTCCATGCACCCAGACGGAGAGCAACCCGACGAGAATGCAGGACGGCTGCTATCCAGTTCACCAACCAGCGATTGACCCCATTCTCCATCAGTGCGGTCGTCAAAATATCATATCTAACTCTATTGTATGCATCCTCGAGATCAAGAGCCGCCGCCATCGTTTCCTGTCTACTCTGGAACCCCTCATAAACGTCAAAGGCAAAAGTGGCTGCATTTGACCAGGTATCTTTTCCAGGCCTGTAGCTCCCCAGACCACTTGGAAGAAATTTCCCTCTTTCCGAAAAATCTTGCAGCTTGACAGAAAATATCTTCTCTAAAGCCTTCCCAAATGTATTTTGAAATTGGCGGTGGTAGTGGGGTAGTGGTGTTAATGATGGTAGTGGGGTAGTGGTGTTAATGGTGGTAGTGGTATTAGTGGTTGTGGTAATGGTGATGGTGATGTCAGTGGTGATGTTGGTATTAGTGGTGGTGGTGGTGGTGGTAGTGGCGGTGGTGGTGTTAGTGGTGGTGGTGGTAATAGTGGTGGTGGTGATAGTGGTGGTGGTAATGGTGGTGGTGATGTCAGTGGTGATGTTGGTTTTAGTGGTAGTGGCGGTGGTGGTGTTAGTGGTGGTGGTAGCAATAGTGTTGGTGGTGTTAGTGGTGGTGGTAATCGTGGTGGTGATGTCAGTGGTGATGTTGGTTTTAGTGGTAGTGGTGGTAGTGGCGGTGGTGGTGTTAGTGGTGGTGGTGTTAGTGGTGGTGGTTTTAGTGGTGGTGGTAGTGGTGGTGGCGGTAGTAGTAGTAGTGGTGGTGGTGATGGTGGTGGTGGTGATAATGTTTGTGGTAGTATTATTGGTTGTAGTGGTGGTGATGGTAGTGGTGGTGGTGTAGGTGATGGTGGTAGTGGTGGTAGTCGTGGTGTTAATGGTTGGAGCGGTAGTGGTGGTGGTTATGAAGTTAATGGTGATGATGGTGGTGGTATTGGTAATGATGGTGGTAGTGGTAGTGGTGGTAGTGGTAGTGGTGGTGGTGGTAGTAGTGGTGGTGATGGTAGTGGTGTTGATGGTAGTGGTGGTGGTAGTGTTGGTGGTAGTAGTGGTGGGTGGTTGTGGTAGCGATCGTGGTTGTGATAGTGGTGTTAATGGTGGTAGTGGTCGTCGTCATGGTCGTGGTGAACAACGGAAATATTGTTTTGTTTGTCTTTGTCCATCAAGAATGATGATGACCATTCATTTCATCCAGTGGGGTTGAAAGTATGGAGCCGTGAGTTCTAAGATGGCTGATAAGGCCCTATTTTGGCTCGAAATTTTCTTTGACAATGTGGGCAAAGCATGCTTGACGTTCCAGGGGGAGGATCTCCTGCAGTGGTTTTACTGTCCAGCCTCCAGTCCGGGTTGCTTCACAAGTGACTACACCCTTGAGTAATAATGAATGCCACGAACTTCGGTCTTTGGCAGCAGTCTCCCAGGTAGTCAAGATGAATTCCAAAAGCTTTCAGTGAGATTTCTAGAGTGTCTTTAAAGCGTTCCCTCTAGCCGCCTTGGGAGCGTTTACCACAACGCAACTCGCCTTAAAACATTCGTTTAGGGAGTCTGTGATCTGGCATGCGAGTTAAGTGACCAGCCCAGCGGATCTGATTCTTCATTAGTATAGGTGTGGATACTGGGCATGAACGCTCTTTCTAGAAGTTCAGTGTGTGGGATCTTGTCTTACTATTTAATCTTCAATAGCTTCCTAAGGCAGACTGTGGAAGTGGTTTAATTTCCTAGCATGTCGCTGATAAACAGTCCAGGTTTCATAAGCATATAGCAGTGTGGATACAACGCAAATAGTAACAGTATAATTAGCTGTTTAGTGAGGACAGATACGGGACTTGTGTTTTTGAAAAAAAAATGCCGTCCTCACTGTCAAAAAAGAAAAAAACAACAACTGTCATTTACTGCCAATATAGTACCTTGCGGTGTATGGCACGGGGGGGGGGGGGGGGGGGGGGGGGGGGGTCTTTGAACGTGAGGAATTAAGGCCGCCTGGTCAGTGCAGTCACAGTTCGTGGCGACTGCACTAGCCAGGCGGCCTAGGACCAGCTGTTGGCGTGTGAAGTGTTACCAACAGCACATGTATGTAGACAGAGAGCACACAGTAATGGGGGGGGGGGGGGGGGGGCAGTCTTTCCCTCCTTTAGCGAACAATGAGAGCTGAGATCGACTGCGTCCATGCCATTGTCAACATAACGTCCTGACAATTCCACCATCGCTAGAAGACAGATGAATCAGACCGCAGTGGAAGAACTGGACCAAGGAACATGATCTATAATTGATCAGTTCTGACTGTATGCCCCGGTGACTTGTCACATGACGAAACCTCCCGGACGTGTAGCCAACACGTGAGGTCGTGTCCCACACTGAGGACACAAGAAACCATTGCGTAACACACAGAGAACTAGCACGTGATTGACTTAATCAGGCGTTGAGGGGAAATTATATTACCCATTCCAGGTACTCCAACAGCGATAAATTGTGGGAATGCTAGTTAGATTTGGCTTGACTAAACACATACATACACTCGCCCATTAACTCTGTCTCTCATTATGTCTGTCTGCTTGTCTACCTGTCTGCCTGTCTGTCATTCTGTCTGTCTGTCCAAATGATTTAGTGATGACGAAATTGTTGAGCGTGAGGTGCCAACGTGGTAAAGACATCAGCCCAATAGATATTGGGGGATTGATACAACAGAGAATAAACATAGCAATGTTTGCGGAGTTTGTGTTGAGAAATAAGGAATGATGAAAGTGCAATAAAATATGGTTTTCAAGTGTGCATCTTATATAGTGTGTTTGTTTTTACATTATAATTTATGGCTTACGTACCAGCTTATCCTCATATGCATACTATTTTATTCATTTTCTATTCTTATTTTAATATGCCCCTCTGCCCCCTCATCTCTGTTTACATTGCTACCCAACTTGATGAATGAGTCCGCGTCTGGAAGTGAGGTTTCGCCAAGGGAAATGGGCGTATCAAAGTTCTATCAGTCGGAGAGGTCATGGACATTTCGATGAGTTGATGCTGTTGAAGGGCAAAGACTTGGTCACTTCACCTCGTAATGATATCCGAACCCACAACAGTTAATACGTGTGAAACTCTACAAATTCACAGGATCGGTTACCTTATTATGCTTCCAATGTGTATGTAAGACGTGTAGCCGGAGAAGGGCTGGGGAAAAGCGAAGTAGCTTAGTGGTGTGACGTCCGCCTCCAACCCCCGAAGATGTGCAGGATTAATAGTGGGGATTTTCACAATATGAAAACGGATGGTACACTCCACCCCCAACATACTTGCCTGCCGGCACGGTGGACCTGTGTTCGGATCTTTTTTCAGACGAGGAATTGTTGTCCAGTGACATGGGTATCCACACATTTCATGGAAAGTAAAGGCCACATCTCTCACTGGTCGCAGTGAATACGTACAATCTGTCTTATGGCGTGAAATATGGTGGATTCTTTGAAAGCTTTCTCCGCCCATACACTCACTGAAAAAAAGCTTTCC